>JAMQGT020009204.1:0-77654 GCA_024447675.2 Pterophyllum scalare | reverse complement strand
AATGAGGCTGTAACAGCATAAGACCTGAACACTGAGGTTTGTACTGGTGGTGCAAGGGCTAATGTGAACATGCTGCATTTGCAGTCTCTGAAGTCATTCATTTACACAACTACTATTTATTTAAAAAAATGTCAAAAAGTAAATTAAAAATATGGACAATAAAGGGCTGGAAAAGTAAGTAGTACTAAAAAGAAACAGCCGGAGGAACATTTTGCATCTAATTAGACTTATTAGCAATAGGTCAGTAACATGACTGGGTATAAAGAGGGTGTCTTACAGAGACATTTTCTCAGCAGTAAAGATGGGCAGAGGATCACTAATGTGCAAAGAACTGTGTCTACAAATTGTGGAACTATTTCAGAATAATGTTCCTCAACATATAATTAAGAAGACGTCAAATATCTAATTTTCTACAGCACATATTATCATCAAAAGATCAAAATCTGGAGGAATCTCTGTGTGAAATACTTACTGCCTGTGATCTTTGGGCCCTCGCTGCACGAACTAGGCCAAAGCTCTGTCGTGCACCCAGGCCTTCTTGCTGTGAGGCAGCAGTGCTAACCACCACAGCACCGTGCGCGCTTTGATTTCCTTTCTTAATTAATTTCCTTTATGTAATTTTTCATTTTCTCCTAAAATACACATTCTGGTTTAAACTGGTTTTAACTATAAAGTTTAACAATGCTGCTTCTCTGCAGCTGTCAAATTACATTTTATTTTTGTGGCTCTTACACATCACATTGATCCTTCAATGTTTTTTTGTTTTGTTTTTTAACTTTACTTTTTTTACTACTGTGGCTTCTTTACATGTTTACACTCATATCCACACTGGGCATCGGTAGCTCATCTCATATAATTACGTGTTTCATCTCAACTATTTAAGAGGACGGTTATTCACAGCGCATATCAGCTGCTTTCTTTTTTTTGACTAGTCAGAAGGCCGATTTGGTCCCACAGTACTAGAGAGAGCGAGAGCGAGAGTGGTAGTGGGCAGCTGGAGGCACGTACACTCGTTAGCCCTGCTCGCTCTCACTTTCAAATGGGGCCTTAATGATTTATAGATGTTTGCTTTAAAAAGTCATTGGCATTAATCCCATGGCTCATTAACCATTTAATTAAAATTAAATTCTGCGTTAGGACTAAAGCAGATTGAGAGTATTTCCTCCTGGTGGGAGGCTGTTGAATCACCTCATTTTCGGAAAACGCCTCATGTGAGGGGGCTGTGCGCCAACACCGAGCCGAGTTGTAGGAACAAGCGCCGCGAAAGTCAAAAGCGACTGATTGCAGCGGTTGATCACAGCTCAGAATCAAGTAACCACTGAGAGTACATCCTGAATCTTTATATTCTAATCCAGTTACCTGGCATGATTTCACATGGCTTACTGACTTGGAAAAAGTGTAGCGAAAAATAGTAAAGCACCAACATACTAAGTAGTTTGTGGAAGGCAGAGAGAAGGCAGTGTTGGCTGCTTATCCTCATCAGCAGTATCACAAACTAGAGGTGGGGTCTCTCTCACCTGCTGGGATTTAGCTGTATATATATATATATATATATATATATATATATATATATATATACACATTATTATTATGAATTACATTAAATCAATAGCTCAAGAAACTCAGACATTCCTGCTAAAAGTAAAAACAGGCATACTATACACTTTCACTGACCCTGTCGATGTATCTAGATTCATTTCTTTCAGTGTTTATTAAACTTTATCTAACAAATGCCTGCACAGCTAGTGGAAAGCAAATGCACATATTTACTTTGCCTTTATAAGTTTACTTTTCATAAATGCATGATCATTATTTTCTGTATTTTGAGGGAAAAAAAGGCTGTTAACAGAATAGACATTTGAACCTAACACTAAGTCTTAGGATTGACTTTTAATATCCACAGCTGCAGCAGAACACAGCAGGTCATATCTAGCTTTACTGCCACAGTGATACATGGTGTAATTAAGAGGCAACACTCCATCACTGGTCCTGGAATCAGTGTAGTAGCTTATATTGCTTTCTAAATGGCTCTTTGTTACTCAATATGTGGTTTTTTCGCTGCGTGTTTCAACAAAGTGAAACGAACTTGGTGGGTGGATGGAAGTAAAAAAGCAAAGATTGATCGATGCACTCATTGGAGTAATTCAAACCCAGTCATTTTCCTCTGTAGGTTTTTATAGCATTTAAAATAGCAACACGGTAATGGCTTACACACATATACAGCGTGAGTGCACACAGAAATACACATACTCAAGCACTTTGCAGGACAAGATGTGGTCTAAAAGTGCTGGGAAATGAAAGCGGGTTGAAGGGATTAATTCATGTGTCCAGAAATACTCCTTTGAAAGTGTATTTGTTTGCCACCTATGTAAGCTGAGATACAGTAATCCATTTTGGTTATCCGATCATCTCCTCCACACATATCTAATAATTTAAAAGTCAGGCATTCTAAACAGCAGTGTCTCCTGTATGTGGCATGTGCAGTACAGGCTCAGGTTCTTACTGTCTGAATAGTTAAGCCTATAACTCTTATCAGTGGTAACCACTTGAGATATTGTCCAGAGCGCGGGCCGATTTACAGGCTCACTCACTGAAACTATAAAGTAAGCGCATCATGGCGCTGCAGCCAGGAGCAGTGGCACATTCCTTAGAATATCGTACGACTTGTTCTAAATATACTGTTTAAAAACACGTTTCTCAGCGATACGCAGATGTATGAAACGTGCTAATGCGCTTTCATAACTTTATTTCTATCTGCTTAGAAATAAAAGCACAGTAAACACATTCTGTGTGATTTTTTTTTATCATTATTTTTTGCTGAGGAAAAAAATTAATTGCTGTGCTTTCTTCTCAACGCAGAATTTAAAAGTGTCAGCCAGGAATCCAGTAATGTGCTTTTAGGTTACAGAGACACATTCACACCACTGCTGCTTTTCCCACAGTCATGTCTCTGAAACTCTGTCACTCATAGTTTGTAACATTGACCTGAAAGTGTAAATATTTATTTTAAAAACTTTTTAAAAATGTAATTATTAAAAACTTAAAAGAAAACTACAATAAATTAAAACATTCACCAACACAATTTTTTCTGATGCTGGTAAATTGGACTCGTTCTTATAACGCATTTTTCAAAATGCTTTACACAGCATCCGTTCCCTTCCTACCTAACACTCCAATAAACACATCAGGAGCAACTTGGGGTTCAGTATCTCGCCCAAGGATACTTTGGCATGCAGAGCGGAGCAGCCAGGGATCGAACCACTGACCTTCCGATTAGTAGCTGACCTGCTCCACCTCCTGAGCCACAGCCGCCCACAACAAGCTAATAATAATCTGGGTGGAATCGATAATCTAAAACTCACCCACGAGTAAGATATGCAGTCCTATTTCCATTCCTCATTAGACCAGTCATGTGCTATTTATGAGTTCCAAATATTTGCCTTTGTTTTGACATGCAGGTAAAGCTCTTGCATAATGTAGATGAGAGCCACATTAGCATAGGAAAATGACTAATGTGGCTGCAGGTTACCGCGGCTGTTGTAGGTGTGTATGTGATGTAACACACCGCCTCAGTGGATGTTGATGTATGCAAACACGGCTTGGAGTGTAAACCCTCGAAAATGGCCTCACCTTGTTGTTTGGGCTGATAGTAACAGGGCTGCTGGTGGGTTATGACTTTTCCCACTAATGTCTTTGCTAAAATCTGGCTAGAGGCCAGCGGGAAGAGACACACTGGCAGACGGTACCACATCAATATCCCAACTAGCCACCAGAGCCTTACTCAAACGATCGGGGACTTTAAAGGTAGCAGCTGGTGAGTTGATATGGGGCTTCCTGCATTCTGCCGAGGGGCTTTAGATTCATTTAAATGATAGAGATTACTTTTAGGCGCTACACACATTAATTGATGTTGAGAGCTGGGAGATATGGAAGCTAGAGGATACTGACTAGCAGAGATGAACATGAATGGGTTTATCTGGCTTCTGTTTTTATTGTGTCCGCTCACACACACACAAAGTAAACATTTCAAGGACATTTTGATCAGGTAGTTATTTTTTCCTTTCTAAACTTAATCTCTGGAGTATCTGCCGGATCTTATTTGATAAAATGTACTTTTGATAGATGCATTAGCCCTGTGCTTGACCCCACCACACCCCACTCGTTTTTGGTTTTTTTTCTTTATGTTTATACTGTGTATTTGTGAAAACTCCTTTTCTCCCCACCTCCCTCCTTTCTCTGTCTAACTCTCACAGGCTTTATTGTAATTCTTCCACTGTTTGGGCTCCATCTTCCATCACTTAGAGGCCCAAGAGGTGCTGCTAGTTCCCTGAGGAGCATGCTGGCTTGTGCTCAGAGGCCCTTTGAGCTGCCAAGTCAACTGAGGCCGTTTGTCCCCCTACTGTGTGTTCCTGCGCAGAGGCTGCTGGGATGTTGGCACAGGCCCATTGATTTACCGCCTTTGGCTAGGACACTCTCCAAGGAGCTCCCATTCTGGCTGGGATATCATTTATTTGGGACACATTTGGCAATGCTGACATCTTGGCCCTCTTTGAAATGTCTCGTTCAGAGACAAAATAAATGAACGGTATCAAAGACGTGTCAACCATGATGCTTTTTTCATGAAGGATGGGAGGAGGCGATGGCACAGTAAAGCAATTGTGTGCCTTTTCAGCACAGCGCCCTGTTTATAACAGACAAAGCACCGAGGCTCAACAAAGCCAGACACGAATAAGACAGTTTCAGCTATGAATGCGTAATGTGTAATGTTAGTGTCAAAGCGGCTGATGGAGTCATGTCTGATATTTCATAATTTCTCAAATGCTGCCATATGACGACATTTTCTTGCCTCTGATCAGACAGATTTCAAAAGGCCACATTCTGTCTATCAAAAGTAAATGACGAGCAATGACTCTGTGGCAGTGGAGTGCTTGTTACTCCGTACTTTGCTACTGGGCAATGAGCGACAGCCCAGGCACTAACAAATGTGTTTCTGTTTCACTCTTTTGGAGGTGAAATTTTCTGTGCCGGTAGTTATAGACAGGGGAAAAGTGAAAGCTGTAGTTGAGTGGCAGCATTTTGTTTTGCATTTGTCTCCAAACAGATGCATAGCTGTCATTCAAGGTCCCATTGAAGATTGCTATCAAATGTAATCGCTTCAAAGCCTATTCCCATGGATGCCCGCTTACAGATACAGCTTTTTCAGGTGTCTGTCAAAAGGATGTTGCAAAGGGGCATGCTGCAAAAGCTTCAAATATATGAATTTAAATATAGAAGGGGCACCGACATTATGATTCACATCAGGCACTCCTAAAGCAACACGAAAAATTTTATTTCATTGTGTTTTCAGCAGTATTGCTGCATCATTAAAGACTACTGGTGTGAAAAAGACATAACTGAATTCCCACTTTATTTCTTACAGCAACTTAAATATTGATATCTCAGATTTCATGTAAATTATAAGCTTTTCATTACACAGTATATTAAATAAATCACCCAGATATAATGTGTAGTAAATCAAGGTTACAAAATTAGATAAACTAATGTTGATCATGCAGTTGTTCTCTTCTTTAACCCCAAATCTCATAATTGCCCAGTCAGGTGGTTTAAAGACATTTTCCAGCTAATTTTCTATATTAACTCCGACCCCCGGTGCTCATTCTTGTCAATCAGACATGTCATAGTTTGGTGTGGATTTGCATCAGTACACCCCTCGGTCACACTCCGCAGTAACCTCGGGCCACCAGACATGTCGGTTTGAGGGGTTGCCATTTAAAAACCATCACGTTGTTCTCTTATTGAAGTGCTGCAGGAAAAGAAAATTGTTTTAGGAGCATGGGCAGCATATAAAAACATGTTGACACAAGTGGGAGATGTGAAATCCCTGATAAGAGGGAAATGGCAGGTATTTTTTTTCTTAGTGTATGACAGAAATGAAATGACACAGACAGCACCATACACTAAGTGAAAATAGAAGAAATCACTTTGCGTCTCTTCACATTAATTTCCTCAGTTGATATATTACTGATACAGCCAGGTTAGACGTGGCGAAGACGAGAGCCGAAACTGACTCTGATTATGGTCTCACTAATCATGTACAGCTACAGGCAGATTCCAGCTAAACAAGCAGGCAAACTAAACAAACTGAATATTTTATGTTCTCCATACACTGAACATGGTGCGGTGTCCTGTGACCATCACAAAGTCACAGTCCTCAGTTGGAAATGGCATTGACGTCTTCTGAACCGCGTCTCAAGTATTGGGGGAGTTGCTCCAATGATTCGCTTTTGGTTAGAAAATGGATCAAACACGTGATGTAAGCGCGACAAATGTAGTCATAAACAGGTTGCTCGAAATACTACATTTTTATTTTATCAACCTTTTTTGAAGGCCAAAACATTCGGCGCTTTCATCTGTTAGGAGCGAAGGCCTACCCGAGGAAGCCGGCCCACGGAGACAGGCGAGGCTGCTCCCACAGTATTTTTGTGAGAGACAAAAGAAAGATCAAAACATAAAATAAGAATAATTGGTTAAAAGAAGCCATTCCCAAATCTCAGCACCAGTCACAAAAGAGTTTTTTTTTTTCATGCTGTAGTTAGCCACTGGCATTACCAGTGTAACTGTTAACTCGCTATAGCAGCCTTGATGGTTTGTTCATCTAAAGAACAGATTTGATGCGGAGGGGGTAGCAGCAGCTATGGGGTGCCACAGGAAAACAGACGGTGAGCATTGTTCTACCTCAGGTCCTGGTGCCTCAGTTATATGGATTGGACTCACTGCTTCACTCACCTGCTACCCCGACCCTGGTATGGACAGCAGAGTGTCGTATGGGCTACAGTGTGGAGGATGTTGTTTTATTTGTGCTCATGGAGGGACTTCTTCTGAACCTCCTGAACAGGTTAGACAGCCTTTTCCCCTCTTGCTCTAAGAAGACAAGATCCAACAGGACTCACAGCAATTGTGATGATAATCTCTGAACCAACCAGGTAACTGTAACTCTCCTTTAGGCAGAAGAATTCACAACAAACTTCATTTTTGCTTCCTTTTTATTAAGCCCAGGTAACATACTCATGCTTGCAAACCCAACAGCGCTCACTTCAATAATTAGTAAGGACTGTTATGACAGACAGGATCGTTCAGGAGCACCTCAGACAGCTGAACTGTTCCACACAGTCAGTGTTTTACAAACAAATCATTTGCTCCACTTTGGCTGTCTTGAGGTTGAGTCTGAGCTCCAGCAGCACTGCCAGGATATTTAAAAGTCTGATTTGTTTACTAAAGTCAAAAATATAGTTCTTGTCAGGCTTATTTTTTATGTCTTAGTTTGCTCTATTTAAAGTTCATCCAAATGAACAAAGCTGACTATTGACTGGATGAAGGTCAGTCCCGTACAGAGTTTGCTTTGAACAAATCTTGTAAGCCATTGTTTCACTTCTTCCAGCTCATCTTGGGGGGACAGTGAGTTGTTCCCAAGCCAGCCAACAGATATAATCTCTCCAGTGAGTTGGGACCTCCTCCCGTTAGGACATTCCCAAAACACCTCACAGAGGAGATGCCCAGGAGGTATCCTGTTCAAATGCCAGAACCACCTCAACTGACTCTTTTCTATATGAAGGAGCAGTGGCTCCACTCCAAGTCCTTCTCACCAAGCTCCTCATCCTATCTCTAAGGGAGAGCCCAGCCACCCTTCGAAGGAAGCTCATTTCTACCACTTGCATCTGCGACCTCATTCTCTTGGTGACAACCCGAACCTCTTGACCATAGGTGAGGGTAGGAATGTAGATTGACTGGTAAACCAGCAGCTTTGCTTTTACACTCAGCTCTCTCATCACCACAACAGATTGCTGCAGCATCTGCATCACTGCCGATGCCGCCCCCAATTGTCAGTCTCAGAGCAAATTCATGCACCCCAGGGGCCCTGCCACCGGACAGTTTTTTAACTACATCAGTGACCTCATCCCCAATGATAGGCAAGTTGTCCCCCTTGTCCCCAGACTTTGCTTCCATTACAGAAAGCATGGCAGTGGGAGTGTTCCTTCCATTGCCCGACTATATCCTCAGGTCAGCCTGATGGCTCCCTCCACCATCTGGTTCTGGGATTGCCACCACAACAGGAACCAATTAGGAATTAATTAAACACTCAAAATGTGACAATTCATCTACTTTCAATACTGTTCTTATTTATTTGCTCTCTGATTGATCTTTCAGAGTTAACTTCAATAGTTACTTCCTCCAAACCATCAATGAGTCTATTAGACCCTATTCCTACTAGACTGTTCAAAGAAGCCCTACCATTAATTAATGGTTCAATCCTAAATATGATCAGTCTCTCTTTATTATTTGGTTACATACCACAAGCCTTTTAGGTGGCAGTAATTAAACCGCTACTTAAAAAGCCATCACTTGACCCAGCTGTCTTAGCTAATTACAGGCCAATCTCCAACCTTCCTTTTCTCTCCAAAACCCTTGAAAGAGTAGTTGTAAAACAGCTAACTGATCATCTGCAGAGGAACGGTTTATTTGAAGAGTTTCAGTCAGGTTTCAGAATTCATCACAGTACAGAAACAGCATTAGTGAAGGTTACAAACGATCTGTGATGAATCTCGGAGTCATTTTTGATCAGGATATGTCCTTCAAGCACATTTTAAATAAAGGACTGTTTTTGTTGCATTTGTGCAATATTTCTAAAATTAGAAACATCCTTTCTCAGACTGATGCTGAAAAGTTAATTCATGCATTTATTACTTCTAGGCTGGACTACTGTAATTCATTATCATCAGGCTGTCCTAAAAGCTCCCTGGAAAGCCTTCAGCTGATCCAAAATGCTGCAGCTAGAGTACTGACAGGGACTAGAAAGAGAGAGCAGATTTCTCCCATATTAGCTTCTCTTCATTGGCTCCCTGTTAAATACAGAACAAAATTTTAAATCATTCTTCTTAAGTACAAGGTCTTGAAAAGGGAGTTTTTCCTTCCCACTGTCACCAAGTGCTTGCTCATGGGGGTTGTTTTGAGGGTGGGTTGGGTTTTCCCTGCAATTACTGTAGGGTCTTTACCATGCACTGTAAAGCACCTTGAGGCAACTGTTGTGATTTGGTGCTAAATAAACAAAACTGAATTGAATTGAAGAAGATGGATGTAATGTATGTTTAATGGTTGCTTCAGAATTCCATATCACAGCAGGTTTGGATTCCAAATAAGCCGTGATGTGACACATCCAGCAAACTCACATTTGAGGTGAGATCAGAGAAAATGCACAGTGAAGTATAAACACCAGTAAATTAATTACATTTCGCATTGTATAATTTACTCAGTAGCACTTCAAATGATTTTTCACTCACTCCAGTCACATTTCAGAAGCGATAATTGTAAAGGTTCAACAACAGCAGTCACTTTATTTTGACTTTGTCATTTCACTCAGTTTTTAAACAAAATAATGACACAGCAAGGACATTTTAGCTTATAAAAAAGACATCCTTTCAGGTTAGAGGCTTGACTTAGGGGTCATTTACAATAGCATGTCCTCTCCAGTGGAGTGGGTGGTGACTGTGCAAGTGAGATGCATATGTATAAGGGTAGATCCTAAGGGTTGACTATAGTAAACAAGTCATTCCAAGCTAAAGGCTACTTGTTCCCTCCAGAGTGCACAGGCAGCTGTGACACAAACTGAGGCATCCATGCCAAGACACCTCTTGCTCTACCCAAAGATGACATGTTGACGCTTCACACCACATATCATTGTCACATCATTTATCCCTGCTGGTGACAGGCTGATGACAACAGTTACAAAGCAGCCCTTAAGTTTACTCATTCCCAGTGATTGTGCCCGTGCTGACGCCTCAGTGAAAGTAACAAACAGTGAGGTGTGTCTGAGTGTTTAAAGTGGAGCCCTTGCTGCTCTGTGCTGGTGTGTGATGTTGTCGCTTTATGGGTGAAAACCAAAAAAGAAACACCTTCTTCTTCACTTACATTAGTTTCCACCTACTTTTGATAAATGAGAAAGGTGACAGATGGGGGAAAAAAAGGCCAATTATTGTGTGATGAAAGTTTTAAGCCTGCTGCATCACTTCACTTCTGTCAGCATTGCTATATCCAAACTAATGGCTGTCATATCTGTGCAGTGCTCATGAACTGTTAGCCTAGCTTAGCACAAAGACTGCAAGCAGCATGATTCATTTTTTTTTTTTTTCTTTCTGCCTTCAGTATTTGTGCTGGAAAGCTAACACCTAGCTTAAATCATTTTAAATTAAACAAACAACTGTACTTGCTAGAGGCGAGTTGGAACATACAATAGATTGTGACGTGAGCCATATTGACACAAACAAATATAATTCTTTGGAGGGAAAACAGTGTCTGCTTATAGAAGTTTGCCAAGTTGACTGCAAACTGGAATGATGAACTTCGGGTTGATCGCAGGTGTTCAGTGCCAAACGGATTACTGGCTGGTTTCAGGTCAGATACGATGCCTTATTAGCTCATGAAAGAGCAGGACAGAGTGCCAGACCATTGTTCTCCATACTGAGATGAAAGGCTACCTGACTAATGAACATCTGCCAGCCAGCATAAGGACCCCAGCAGACACACAAAACCTTGAATTGACCATTGCTGAGAGCAGCTGCTCTGATCAGAAAGATTTTGATGTAAATTTAGACCGAGTACCCACCATAGAGCAGCTGTAATAGCCGAGGACTGAGAAAGGGGGGAAGGCGTACTTCATTTCTCTTATTCATGTTCGAAATGCCAAAGTTCATCAGCCTAACCTATCAGGCTGCAGAGCACAGCTCACTCGCCCTGTCCACTGAAATTAGGATAATGAAATAAGGTTGATGTAGATTTCAAAGATATACAGTCACTGAGACCTTTTCAGGATATGATTTTAGTTGTGACTCTTTTGAATTTGTACAATTCTCATTTGTATCATGAAATTTGCAGAATTTTTGTCCCATTTTTTTTCAATCTAAAAAGGAATAAATAAATAAAGATTGTAATGATTCTATTTATTGGACTCTTATTTAAAAATTTGCACAATTATGTGCCCCAAACAAACAAAAAAGAAGCTGAGGAACTTTTTTTCCCCCCTTTTACATGGTCCTATTACAAAGAAAGATTTTCTTTTTGCTGTGGCGTTGTCATTATGTTACGTCATTATCTCATCATGTATTATTATCTGCAGAAAACTCAGGCTGAAGTAGGTGACACAAAAACCGATACTAATGCCTGTTGCTGTTGTTGTTGTGTACAAAAGCTTAATGTGTTCAGTAAAGAGGAAAATAGGCCACAGCAATTTTATTTTCTATGCATCTCCCGACTATTATTGGTCTACATCAAACAAATGTGCAGCAAAACTAACCAGCTTATTAGCTTTAGGTTTATATGCATGCAGCCTCAAAATACACCAGTTATTTAATTTATTAGTAAATATAAATGTTATAATAATGTATAAATGACTCAAATATTGTTCAGCTCTCAGTTTAAAAAAGGCCTTGGACTCTGATCATGACTGGTAGCTTATAGGCTGAGGTTGGGTATTTCAGTGTGGAATGAATTCAGCACTGGCTAGAAAATAGCTACTTCAGCATCACAGGCTTTGAAAATGATAGAAAGCAGAAATATTTTATTCATTGATGTGAGTTTATCTCAGAAACAAAATTCCAACCTGGAACATTAATTTCATTTCTTTATACCATAAGCACCGTTCAAAAGTCGGGGTTCACCCAGAAATTTTCACAGTAACAGGAAAAACCTTTATTGATTATTGTTCAAGTGAGTTGAAAAAATGAAATACAATAGAATCAATACATTGTGAGGGTTAGAAAGTAGTTAGAAGTAGTAACATTTTGTTTTTTTAATCTTTGCTTTTCTCAAATATTAGCTGTATGGAGACACTGGACCCCATTTGCATCTCAAGCATGGTACTGTAATGGGATGCCACCACTGCCACAAGTCAGTTCATGAAATGTCTTTGCTCATAGATTCTCCAAGATGAAATCTAAGTAGTATTATTGCAAAGTGGAAACATCTAAGAACCACAGCAGCTCAGCCACGATGTAAACTTACGGAGCAGAGTCACCAAGTGCTGAGGCGCCAACACTCCGCTGACTCAGCGACTGCAGAGCTTCAAACCTCCTCTGGCCTTATCATCAGCACAAAAACTGTGCGACGGGAGCTTCACGGCAAGAGTATAAATGACCCAGCAGCTCATGCAGATGTAATGTGCAGTTGGCACAGTGCTTTGGTCCATCCGTGTGGCAAGTTTCCAGCTTAAACCAGATACTTCACCAAGCATGTATTCTTAATATCACAGTTGAGATATGCCCGATTTATTTCTATTTGAGAAGGTACCCCAGACCAAAAACTTCATAGTGAATGGGAGCCACATGCAGGTTTTTGTGTGTTTTATTTGTTTAAGTGAAGGACGCAACAGATGATAGAAGAATAAATCTATAAGATATTAATAAATGAGATAAGCTTAAGGCAACACAGACTGTGTGAGGACTTTATTGTATTTTATTCTATTATTTTTTTAAAAATTTTTCCTGATTCAAGTTTTACTTTACTTAAAAAAAAAAGACATGCCCATCATAAAATGGTGCTTAAGTATGCAGTGGGATATTAAAAATGCCGGAATGATAGAAATGCGATAACAATCCACTGAGTTTCATCACATTTTCATGCAAATGTTTTGATAAGCGTCCCGGCTAATGAACGAGCACAGACAAAAATGCACTTGAAATGATCCAAACTGTGATGTCAGAGAGCATGTAGGACTCTTCTGGGTGACAACAGGATGCTTAAGAAAACATCATTTACAGTGATTATGACTAAAGATTACAACAACTGCTCGACAACTAAACCTGAAAAACTCCTTTTTGTGACGTTTTCTGCAACTGGTTAGGGACATCATTAAGTTATCCTCTGCATGACTCTGAAGTCATTTACATAATGCAATAACTCTAAACCCTAAAGTGTAATTACATTGCTCATACCACCATGCACTAGGAAATGATTCCCCTAACTGCAGTGTCAGAACGCATCACGAAACATATCAGAGCAGGATCTGAATGCAGCAAAGGCTACAGTGCCGTGTTAATTAGGTTACTGATACTTTCCACTGCACAATTACTCTGTCAGAGTGGCTCATTTTACAGTTTCTCTGGCCATCGCTTTCACTCTCCGAGGCTGATCCCACGAAAGTTCTGTTCACCACACGCCTGACGGCAGCAAGGTTGGCATGGACGGTGAAAGTTCTTTTTTTTTTTTAATCTGCATCACAAACATCTCACACAATGTAGTTCTGAAAACAGCGTGCACTGTGTTTAACCAGATTAATTTGGATGTTCAAGAAAGTAAGTAAGTAAGAGAGTTTGTAAAGGCGGGGAAGGGGAGCCAGATGGTGGCTCGGGGGGCAGCTCTTAAATCTAGCATAAGCATTGCTAGGCAGTGTCAGAGCTCTTGCTTCTGGACATATGTAAATAGAGGCTTACCCCAAGAGATAGAGAGGGGCTTTGAGGTAATTGTTTAGGGATTCTCTGTTCACCATTGAAAGGGGCTGCTGCATTTTTGGAAAAACCCAGGGGATCAAAGAGAACCCGAGCAGAATCACTGGGTCACACATCCTGAACCGTTCAGGCCTGAAGTGAAAAACAGTCAAATCAAGGTGATGCAGCAGTTGTTGATGCGCTGTGTGTATGTGCACATGCAACTGTGTGTAAACATTTTAGTGTTCCCCTGCAAGGTAGTGCATGAGGCGGGGAATAATTGGTATTAGCAGTAAGGAAGCTTTTCGGAGATAGTTGGGTTATCCACCTGCGCCCTGAGGTAACCTCCAGTTTCTCTCCTCAGTCGTAACAAAGCTCCACAGACCACAGCTGGCTACTGTTTGAGGCCAGTTTTGCCAAGCGGGGACTCACTTGTGGGATAGGCTGAGCCCGTTATATGAAAGATAAGCGTAATTTGGCCCATGGTACAAATCATTCTACCCCCAGGGTATTGGAATACATGTTATACTTGGGATGTTGTTCCATGCAGATTAATCTTGTTGTAGACCAACATATGGCACAGGTTTAAAATATCCAAGTTAATTATTTGTATAGTTTATTCTATTTATCTTTTTTTTTCCTGAGGATCTTTTTCTCCCCCCCCCATCTGCTGGAGATAGCAAAGACAAATTTCACTGTACAGGGAAAGACATTTCTTTACTGTGCATATGACAATGAAGCTTGAAACCTGAGTCACAGGTCAAAATGATGCTCGTTTGGCTCTCCTCAGCCCACTGTCTGAAACAAACTGTTTAGTTCTCTTTAGGACCACCATTGCTTTAAGGCATGTCTGTGGTGATTAGCTGCACCCCTTGCCTGGCTTCCACAGACAGAACATCACTGACGGGCACCAAGTCCTCAGCTTTTGGGTGGATGTTCAGAAAACAAACAGTAAAACTACCAAAATATCATCCATGCATTATTCTTGATTGGAAATGGCAACTTGTCAAATCCATCCACACGTTTGAGCATGAACATAACCAGAAATATGTGAGAGAGCATCACGAGCATCTGCAGCAGGAGATTACAGCGGGACGTTTCAGACCACAAAATTATGCCCATTACCAACTTTCATCTAATGTCCTGAAAATGCTGAAGATAACATCACTTATGCCTGCTTCTGTACAAAAAAAAATCAGTTTCATATTTGGCTCTATTGAGTCCTCGGGGGTTTAATTTTGGATAACTGATACAGACTGGTCCTATCAGAACATCCAAGATGCAAAGAGTTATTCAGCTTCATGAGTTTGTCACCTAGAAAGCATTTGGATGAACAGATACGCCTTATCAAAGTCTCACAAAAGAAAGAAAGAAATGATCAGTTGCTGTGTGCTGAGGCAGATTGGTGCACAGCCAAAGCTGTATTGGAGTACTGTGGTAATCCATAATATAGAAAGAACCATCCAAGTAAAGAACACCAAGAGTGGAATAGAGGATTAATTAATTATGCTAGGGCAACAACACCTACCTCTACCTGTGCGAGCTGCTGAACTGCTGACACATACGTTTGGTGACAGAGCTCCTGCTGTGGAGCTGCGAGTCTGCACCACAGAAATACAATCCTGCATTATATTGTGTCAAACCTACTGCTGGCAGTAAGTTAACACAATAGTGCTTCCACTCCAGCGTACTCATGTAGCCTCCACCTAATTCTTTTAAATAAAAACGGTTAAGAAATTATATTAATTTTTATGTACATGAGATTCAGACTCTCTCCTGTATACCCCAGTCATTGAAAGCACAGTGAAAAGTAGCAGTTGTGTAATGTTTCTGGTTACATCAACACGACACTTAATTTAAGATACTGGATTCCAACCTACTGTGTTTTTGTAAGATGTCAAGAAGGTAAATAGAAGATATGCGCACATATCCAAGTGATTAGAGCATACCGTGCATTTAGTCTCAGCTGGTGGGGGGTTGGGGGGGCATCATTTGCAGGACAGTGATTCAAAACCCGACTTGGCCTCTGAAACGGCTCTTTGAACAAAAAAAGGAAGATGAAGCGGCCTCAACATTCACCTGACCTGATCGCAGGTTTCCGGGTGAATGTTTTTTGTTTTGTTTTTTTATCTAAAATCTAAAACACGTCGCTTGTTGTACCTTCAGTTCAGCAGTATGAACGATGCTTCAGAAATGTTTTTGACTGAGCATCGAGTGCCACTGAAATTGCAGATTGAAAGAATAAACATGAAACTTTACTTACAACAAAATATGAGCACACCATGTTTAATAAGGACGTCAATAAGGACTTATCCATAGTACAGGGAATGGTGCCTGGTTTCTGTTTCTGTAGTAGAATGTAAGATACCACACGCTGGTTTATCTCTGCTTTTGTTACTAATTGGAAATCGAGCTTCGGCAGCCTGGTTGGGGGTTCAGGATCCTTTGGGTCTGATGTACTGTCAATGTACGCCACAGTGGATAGTTGTTAATGCCCTGGGCACAACGTGTCTCTTTGAGTATCACATTCTTGCACTTTTGCAAAATAAATTTCAACTAAGAGGAATCGTCTCCTGCCCAGAAAGTTGCTCTTGTCTCCCACACAAACCAGTGCAAGCGTGCACGGAAGAAGTTTTTATTTTCTTTAAACCCATCATGCGGATAATTGAAGAACTTATATAATGCTGAAGTGATGAGTGAAAGTGCCAAGAAGGTAATTAGTATATCATATGGACAACGGAAAGAGGATGACGAAAACTTAGACGGGAGGATGGCAAAGAAATATATGAGGCTGGACATTATGGAGAATAGGACTTGTATTGAATGGCTAGACAGAGCGATCAAGATGGAAAGGACGTGGTTAGGCTGATTAGAACTGTACATTTAAATTCAATTTTATTTATATAGCCCCAAATCACAAATAACAGTCACTTCAAGTTGCTTTATATTGTACGGTAAAGACCCTACAATGATTACACACTGGAAGCAATTTGCTTGTTGTGTATCGCTTTGAAGCTAACAGCTGGTCGCTTCAAACAGTCTAGGCTCTGGTTGCCTTCTAACATATTTAACATCAAGTCATGTGTCAATTAACAGTATTCTGCACTCTCATTGGCAGTTGTTAGCCTGGATGTAGGGGAAAGTTTATCTTGGGTCCCGCCCACTTCTGGTGGTCCAGATGACATACCTGTGGATGTATGGAGAGGTCTAGGAGAGAGGGCAGTGGGCTTTCTGACCAGACTGTTTAACAAAAGCTTGGAGAAGATGCCTGAGGAATGGAAGAAGAGGTACACTCGTGCCAATTTTCAATGGCAATAGTAAGGGTGAGGAGCTGTAGTAACTACAGAAGGATAAAGTTGACGAAGATATGGGAAAGAGTTGTTAAAGCTAGGTTAAAAGGAGACGTGAGGGTTAATACAGATGTGATGCTCCATACTCTGTGGTGCAGAAGTATGGAGAACTCAGAAGGAGCCGCACTGTGTGTTTTTGTGGATCCAGAGAATGGTAGAGAGGCAAGGTTGAGAAGGTTTGAACATGTGCAGATGAGGGATATTGGATTTACTGGACAAATAGTGTTGAATATGGAGGCAGAAGAAAAAGAGGAGGACCACAGAGGAGATTCATGGATGCAGTAAAGGAGGAAATGCAGAGGGATGCAGAAGGAAGAGGCTTCTGACAGGGTGAGATGGAGGCAGATGATTGGCTGTGGCGACCCCTAAAGGGAGCGACCGAAAGAAGAAGACGCTATTGCATCACCGTGTTCACATCTATATTTACCTGAAATGGAATAAATGAATGCAATTCACTTAAGTAGGAGTAAGCAGGAGCTTTAAAGCTTTGGATGCAGTGACTTTTACTATGATCTTGGACAGCAAAAACATTTGATTCAATCATGAACATCTTGGTCTTTCTGTGCTTTAAATTACTTTACACAAAAAGAACAAAAGAAAAAACTCCATATCCAAGAAATGAAACAGAACATTGGCGGCACTGACACGTTTAAGGTCATTTGACAAACAACAATTTCTAAAATACCACTGCTGCCTTATTCAGGTTAAGCTGTTTACATGTTCCTTTGACACTCTGTGATTAATGTTCTCTGTTGACATGACTACACCAGCTGACAAATATTCTTTTCCAGAGATAGAACCATCCGCCTGCAACTATGAAACGTTACGCCCACCGGCTTCCCACACTCTCTGAGCGAGCAGGAGAAGGTTAAATCAAAAGCATGGAAAAGAAGTGATGATCCCTGTAAGACCACCCAAGACACTGAATGTGTTCGGACAGCGAGGGTCAGAGGTCAAAGCTTTATGATGTTTTCATGCTAAGTAGCCGATGAGCAAGTGAGTCAATAGATATTCATTCATGCTGCATCATTCTTTGTTTATTGTCACATAGCTAGCTGTGTCCTAGCTAGAGGCCTACTGCTTCTTCAAGGTTACAAATATCTTTATCCTATTTTTCACAGATTCTTTTCACTCTCTCACTTTTTTTTTTGCCATATATTTTAAATCTTCCAGAATTTCACAACTTCAAAAAGTTAGCGTTAATATATTTTTTCAAAGCAAGGTCACTTTACTTATTTTTCTTGTTATTCTATTTATATGTCTTTTGTGTGTGTGTGTGTGTGTGTGTCGCGCGCATGCACATGCAGCTACAGCAGGCTTAGTGCACCACCGTATTGCAGCTAAAGTTCAGCTGCTTCTATTCAGCGTTGATGGGAAATTGTTTCTGAAATGAGCAGAAAGCAGTTGTAGTCTGATAATAAAAACTTAGCGTCCAATTCAGCTTTTCTTTTGAAACATTTTGAAGGTGGAGGGATGAGCCGCACCACTAACGACCACCGGAGGCTGGATCGATATGTGATAGAGGACTTTTATGACGACCGCCCCTGTGTGTGTGTTTTTGTCAGTGGCTGATTGTGCAGTGTGTGTGTAGGTGTGCGGATAGGTCCACGCGTGTGTATGCTGTAAGTAATAAAGGCGCTGTTGCTGTGTTGCCTGAATGTGTCACAGCTACTCTTAGACCATAGGGGAGGAGGAGACGGCTGCTCAGAGCTTGAAATATTGAGCTCTGGCACATGTGTGTAAGCAGCTCGCCTCCAGCTCCTACAGTCATGACCCCTCTCTCTGCCCAAGGCAATTACAATGGATGAGACTCAGAAGCTCTGGAAGCACAAAGAAGTCTCCTACAGAAACAACACAATAAAGAGTAATTTCCTATTCCACCTCTAGCTTCATGTATTGGAAACATATGAATGTATTCTCTACTTATACGACACAACAGCGGAGAGGAGGCAACACTGGTAATAACAATGTGCTGGGCTTATTTTTGTCATGCTTGAGTGAGCAACACTAGTGTGACACAGATAAATAACAGAGAAGAAGATGACAAGGCTTCGCTGTACCTGGAGCAGCCAAGCTGGAGCCACAGGGCTGCAGCAGCAGGATTGTGTCGCAGTGTAACAGTAGACAGAACCACCTCTCTGCTACCCCGGCTCCACTCCCCCTGCTTTGATCACCAACTGGAGTGCCTTTCATTGCCTACAGCGCTGCTGAAGGCTGATGAGGGTGTGTGTGTGTGGGTGTGTGTTGTTGCTATGTGCATGCAAGAAAGAGAGAAAGGGAGAGAGCCTGCCATTTATGCAAAACAGCATTGTGTGTTTTTTATTTTAGTTTATTTTTCTGAAGTCCAAATAGTGAGTTAGACGGGAGACGAGCCTAAAGGAGGACAGGAGCAGATGGAGGTTTTCATTTGGATGAACTGAAAATCTAATTTCACCACCAAAATCAATATTCTGATCCCTTGACCGATATGACCGACGATATGATGTGAATCCTTTCCCTTCCATTTGATTTCTCCTGGAAATATTAGCATAGAAAACAGATTCGGGAATTAAGAATTTATTTTCGTTGATGTGAGAGCTGTGAGTAAGACAATAGTGGGTGTGAATCATAGAAACGTAGATGTTTATGGCTGTCCATTTGCATTTCACTGATGCAAATTACAAATGGCTAAATTCTGAATGAACCTTCCAGCGTCCTGCTAATGATGTAGCTTCAAGCACTCGTCCTAACGCTGTAAGATCCTTGTAGCTTTCCGTGAGGCCTTATATATTCGAACCAAAATAAACCAAAGCTGCTATTATTAACTTTATGTAATGCCCACTGAAGTTCAAATATTAACCCAAAACCTGAAGAAAACCAAGAGAAGTTATTTTCCTGCAAAATTTAGCGGATAAGAAATTAGAAGCTCATCGGGATGGCCACGTTTGCTACAGCTTCTTGGCCGGGTCAACAAATACAACATTGGCCTTTTCAAAAATACCAAATCCATAATAATAATAACAATTTATAACAGCTAACAGCTGCTTTGTAGGGTAAACACTGTGAAGTCTGTGTACATGTGGAGCCTGGTATGTGGTCTGTTCTGTGGCTTTGAGCATGCGGGAGAGTTCAGCAGTGAGACTACCCAGCCTTCCCTCACTAAGCAGCTACAGGGAAGCTCGGGAAGCAGAGGGAAGTAGCTGAGCCATGAGGCTGTGTGTGAGAGCTCCCGCCACACATACAGTTCATGATCTGTTCTGGTTGCTTCAAATTAAGCACTAATAGCTAATAGTTTAAAGAAATTATACCATGTATACCAATTATACCAACATCAGCAGCATGTTGGACAGCGTGGTAAAGGCTGTAAGCCAGAGTCCACTCACACGTACCAAATTGCCACCTGCAGGCATGTGTGTTTTGACCGATAACTACAATAACCTCTTCACATCACCCACGTTTCATAAAGAAAAACGTTTGAAAGCATATTGTTCTTTGAACTATTACAGTCAAAATATTATGCAGCAAATATTTTGGATTTCTTTGGATTCAGGAGACGGACACCCTCTCTATTTTTAAGATTTAGCTTAAAACTTTCCTTTATGATAAAGCTTATAGTTAGGGCTGGATCAGGTGACCCTGAACCCTCCCTTAGTTATAGGCCTAGGCTGCTGGGGGGTTCTTTTCATTCACCTCTTTTCACTCTGTTTATACCCCACCCTGCATTGAATCATTAGTTATTATTAATCTCTGGCTCTCTTCCACAGCATGACTTTTCAATTTCAGTTCAATTCAATTTTATTTATATAGCGCCAAATCACAACAAACAGTCGCCTCAAGGCGCTTTGTATTGTGGGTAAAGACCCTACAATAACACAGAGAAAACCCAACAGTCAAAACGACCCCCTATGAGCAAGCACTTGGCGACGGTGGGAAGGAAAAACTCCCTTTTAACAGGAAGAAACCTCTGGTAGAACCAGGCTCAGGGAGGGGCAGTCATCTGCTGTGACCGGTTGGGGCTGAGGGGAGAGAGACAGGACAAAAGACATGCTGTGGAAGAGAGGCAGAGATTAATAATAATGATTAAATACAGAGTGAAGTATAAACAAGTAAATAAGGTGGATGAGAAGAAACAGTGCATTATGGGACCCCCCAGCAGCCTAAGCCTATAGCAGCATAACTAAGGGGTGGTTCAGGGTCACCTGATCCAGCCCTAACTATAAGCTTGATCAAAAAGGAAAGTTTTAAGCCTAATCTTGAAAACAGAGAGAGTGTCTGTCTCCTGTCTCTCTCCCCTCAGCCCCAACCGGTCGCAGCAGATGACTGCCCCTCCCTGAGCCTGGTTCTGCTACAGGTTTCTTCCTGTTAAAAGGGAGTTTTTCCTTCCCACTGTCGCCAAGTGCTTGCTCATAGGGGGTCGTTTTGACTGTTGGGCTTTCTCTGTAATATTGTAAGGTCTTTACCTTACAATATAAAGCACCATGAGGTGACTGTTTGTTTTGATTTGGCGCTATATAGATAAAATTTAATTGAATTGACTCAAATAAGCATCCAACATGTACATTTCCCTATAAAACACTGAGAAACTCATATACATATTCTTATTACAAAGTAACTGTTTTTTTTATACCTTTTGGATCTGAAGCTTGTCTGTTTTCAAATGATGTGCAGCTGAAATAACATTTTTAAATGTATTTATTTGGCCTGCATACTGTTTAGTCCAACACATATTCACCAACAATTATCTAACATCCCAGAGTACATGTTACAAGTACTGCATGCTACAGTGTGTTATAGCTCCAGCATACTAAGGAAGCAATGTCGTGTTCATTTTTTAAATTTGACATGAAGACCAACACAAGGAGTGGGATTTTAGTTTGTTATGAAGTTAAACGCTTATTTTAACAAGAGGATAAATATTAGTTTATTAATATTATGCCAACAAACTGAAGGACAGATGTCTGGTATGAGTCGTTAGTACAATTAACTACACAGCTAACCATCGTATTTGTCAGAAAGTGAGGTCAAAGGTCCAATTCAGTAAACATGCTGACGTGCAGACAGTTGCCACCGCCATTCTTCTCTGTCAGCATTCACCTGTTAATTCAAAGTGGCCACAGCGCTGCAGTGCATAACTGCAAACACTCATGCAAAGTAAACAGGTGAGAACTGCAGTTTTCCTGGATTCCTGATTGTGGGAGGGACTGGCTTCCTCCACCCATCAGGGTGGAGTTAGCTTCCCACCCTGCTGCCAGGCCACCTGCTGCTCATCAAGCTGTAATCAACTGCAAGTACTTAAGGACCAGTTTGAGCCTCCACTCTTTGCTGGATAGGCTGCTGTTGCTCTGTGGGTCATCGGCTCCTCTGTGCTGCCCCTTTGTGGTTTTTGTGCTTCTCTGCTAACAGTTTAGCCTCACCTGCCTTAAAGTGAACCACCTCGCTTGCCTATTGTGATGGGCAAATGAAGCTTTTGTGAAGCATTGCACCGCTTGAGACACTTGTTTTGAATATGGGTTAATTACTCCAAGCTTCAATTACAGCGCCCTCTCCTGGAGAAGAGCAATGCTTTTAATTACACACGCACGCCTCGATCTACTTTGCTTTTTGTTACCTTTTGTTCTGAAGCATCTTTGCAGTCTTTGAGGCGCACACATTATGACCAAATATCATGACATCATGTTCTATTTACAAATAAAGATGGATAAATGTGTGTGTGTGTTGCATTATTAAGGCGAGCGTGCTGGAAAACCATAGCATAAATTGGTTGTGCATGTGCAAATATGGCAGAGGGTGATTTTGTGGGAAACAATCAAAGATTATTTTTTCAACTATTGGATTGAGCCGGTTTCTTTCTTCTCGTTTTTTTTTGCTAGTAACAAGATGTGGCGATGTCGGTGAATCACCTGACTGGACCGCAAACCTGTCAGGTGATTCATTCGGGGAATGAAGCAGTTGCTGGTTAGGACATCATATGTCACATGATTTTTTTTTAACCCCAAAGCAGTGGCTCTATGGAATTCTAAACCCAGGGTTCGAAGCTTCAGTGTCGGACTGTCATCGCTACCAGTCTCCGCGCCACTGGTCTTCTCCATCTTCAAACCTTCTCTGCTACTCAGACTCCTGTTTCTGGCCTCCATCTGCAAACCCTCCCCAGGTGGGGCTCACTCTCCACTGCCAGTAAGCCAAAACTCCTTCTCTGTCGTGTCTGACTCTGACTCTACCACTTTGCCTCTGCTTGGACGGCCTGTGACAAATGGACACTGGAACCACAGGTTATGATGGAGCTATGAGTCACAAGAACACTCACATCATTCAGCTCAATCGTACGTGAGGTGGACTACCACGAAACATAAAAATAACATTTTGAGACTGAAGTAAAGCATGTAATGTCATCTCCAACTGCTTTTAAAATAGCCGTTTGCTTGAACTGAAAACCCGAAACAATTTGAAATTGAGCAATTTTCCTCCCAGAAACATATTTTCTCAACATGCATTTCTATGGCGCATAATGCATTCTGAAAATGCCAATGCACAACATCCGTGGCTCAGGCCTATGCTAAGCCTTAAATATGGACTCAAAACTCGGAGAAGCCTGGGGTCCGAATGTTACATGGCAAAAGATCATTATTACTCAAAGTAATTATTCAGTTATGTTGTTAATTAGAGTTAAACCCTTCCATATTGTTGTAAATCCACCGTGTATCAGTTTGACACTTACTCTGATAGTAGCAGCTAAACAAAAAAAAAGTGGTAATTAAATTAACAAGGGAGCTTTTTGTTTTTCTTCCCAATATCCTGACTGTGCCGAGTGCCTTTGAAATCATAGCAGGCTGCATGCCAATAGATTTAGAAATAATCACTCTGACAAAATATGCAAAGATGTACAATGTCACATTACGGCAGCAAGAGAAGAGGATAAGCAACTCTCAGACAACAGTATTAGACTGCCAGTAGAGACGAAGGGAATGGAGAAAAATGCCATACCCTCAGGTACATTGTTGCTTTGTTGCTCATTAAACTTGCATTGTTTGAAGTGTTTAGCTGGCGAGCTTGTTGACACAGAGTTGCTGCACGATGCATATGAGGCAAACAAGTTCTACTGCCAACCAGGAGCAGAGTGCCTATGCTGGTGCGGTAATGAGCCTGGAGAAAATGTAAAGCAGGGGAAGATGAAACAGAATGTGTGATCCATCAGCTGTTCAACCTCGTGGATTTCTAACAGCTCCTCTGAGCTGCAATGAAAAAGCTGATTGACGAGTGAAGCCGGTTGGACTGGGGCAGAAATGCGGCTGAGAAAAGATGGGGTATCAGGTGGAGGAGAGCTTGGGGAATCTCACAAAAGCACACGTCTGAAATATTCAATTTAGCACTGATCAACAGTTGCCTTTTTCAGGCTCAGATTGAATTATCCTATATGGCAGCGCCATTATGTTAGGGATTATTACATGCTCTCCAGGAGATTTGGTTTATTCATCTTGCCTATTGTTGATGATGACTGGAGCACTCCCTAGAGAGCAGCCCAGTGAATTGATTTCTGACAATCCTTGATTCACCTCCTTGAGTCCCCCGCTCTTCTGACACTCCTGCAAATCAACTTAAAGGCATAGCCTGACAGCGCCTCACATCACACTCCATATAAACAGCCATTATTTCTTCAGAAAGCTCTTTTTGTCTTGTACGGGTGTTTCAAAGCTGATACATTCCTGCTACAGTGGGATTTTAAAACCAAGGAGACTTGCATGACATGGAAGGAGGGCCGAGGTGCAGGAAACAGGTATGTTTCACTGCAGCCTGATAAGTACTGTAAGGAGAGCGATGACCTCTAACACTGAGCTGTCACACAGGCTGAACTTTGTGGTAAATCTCAGTCAGATGCATTTTTGATACTGTCATATATTTAAATCACTTATTGGCAAATCCAGGCTAATTGTCCAGGAATGTTAAAGGAATATTTCAGGTAATATGCTTATTTGCTGTGCTGTCGGGAGATTTTGATTCCATTCTCATTTCTGTCCAGTATAAAGCTGGAGCCGGGAGCTAATTAGCCTAGCTTAGTACAAAGGCTCACAGTACGGGGACACACACAATACTTAATTGGCGACTGCCCTTCACTTGAACAGTGTGTCAACACTTCTGCCACATTGATCCAGCAAAGCTGTGCCTCCTACAGTCTGTCCATCAGGACTGGCAGTCTGCTCACAATTGAATTAATCACAGGTAGCTGGATTTTCCTGCTCTTTGGTTCTTATGCCAGCTATCAGTGATAAGGTATACAGCTGAATAAAAACATAGGGTTTGATGGAAAAATCTTTGCGCTCCATCCAGCAGAATTCTACAATCAATGCATTAAAACTAACACCTAACTAACCGCTTCATCTTGGTTACTTTTAAAGCAGCGATAGGTTCTTTTGTCTTTGTTTATTTGGTACTTTTAGTGTTTAAATCAGTTCCCTGTAAACTCTGAAAATGAAGGCCATTTTTCATTCACTGTTAGCTAACGCGTCTATTGTCACTATACCTGTTTCACTATCTGCACCTGTGAAAGGAAGTGGCAGCATGTATGCTAGTGTGTTATAGCTAATGTGAGCCAAACAAATTGCGCTGCTCCGGCTTTTCATCAGGTTTGTAACTGATGAATTTGTACTATATGCTTCACTATTTGAATAAACTGTTGACTGCAGTTTGAAATAGTCGCTCACCTGTCAGGTGGGAAATATAAAAATGAAAATCTACTATTCACTGTTTAATACACTATGACTGCGGTTAAATGTGGAGCTGCTTAAAAATGAGCACCCACGCGTCACTTACCTTAATGTTGAGAGAACTCAAAAGATTGCACCGAATCAGACAGGATTAGCAGCACGGCGGTGACCTGCTACTGTGTGAGGTCACTAAGATTTTTCTCAAAATAAGACAAACCAGACAAGACATTAAAAGTTGGCACAAATCAGCTTGAGGCCCGCCCTGCAGGGGCTCTCACTGGGTTGTGTTTAGCAGGTTAGATTGATGCAAGCTCTTTCCGAAGGCAAAGCTATGCTCAGTGTAGCGTCTTGCTAACTGTTAGCAATGACTATTTTAAAGTGCATCTCTTGAGAATAATGTGAACTGTACCTCATCTTAGCTTTGTTTGTTAATATACTAACATTTGTTTACTAGCAGTAAAACCCAAGTAAGGAAATTGTCATGGTTCTGGGCCTTCGAGTTTATTCTTAGTCCTTAGTTGAGAATTTATATATTCATGATTTCCTGTTTTTTTGTAATTATATTTTGGACTATGTGCTGGAGTCCTTGAGTTCTAGTTATCCTGCCTCCCCTGTGTCCTGCTGTCAAGTCTCTCGCTCTGTTTGGCATTTAGCTACTTCCTGTTCTATTTTTGCTAGTCCCGTGTCTCGTGTGCACGGCGTTCTGTTTTGCCTCCCCTTGTCTGGTTAGTCAGAGTTCACCTGTGTCTTGTTTTCCCCGGCTGTGTCCTCTCTCCGAATAACCTCATGTGTGACTCTAAGTCCTCACCTTTCTTCAGTTCTTTGTCACGTCTTCCCTCATGCTGTGCATTTTATGAGTTTCCTCCTCGTTAATCCCCGGCTCCTGCTCTGCATTATTCTGTATTTTGGCAAGTCTTCGGTATTAAGGTTGTCTTCTGTTGTGTTCACAGTCCCGTCTCAGGAGTTCTGCATTTGGATCTGCAACCTGCCAGCCACACAGCAACGTGTGACAGTCATATTAATTTCCAAATGATTGAAAATCAAAATGATAGTAATTATACACTTTCTTAGCGAGTGCAATCAGAATCATGATCCTAATCTATGTAGGGTTTTGCTCACTACAAATATGTGTAATAAACTGTCTTTGCCTCCAAACAGATGCACCTAATCAATCACAAATTGAATTTGCAATGGTCCAGATTCTTATTTAACGGTGCAGGGGCGATATGACGGAGTCAGAAGACATTCTGATGGATAAATGGCATAAGAATGCCCCCCCTCAAGTCAATGCCGCTATGTTTCTGACATGACCATTCCACGTCACACTGCTTGAAAAATGAGCTCCGTGGAGGCATGCAGTCCTGCTATGAGATTGCACTTCATAAAAGGGAACAGCACACAGGGGTGAAATTCCACTGTAGGGTTATGGATTTTCCAGTACATCACTGATAGATTGCACTAATATAACCTCAATAAAGAGTTTGAGAACAACTTTATGGATGTTTTCCCTCTTTTGTCATCTAATTTTTCTCTCTTTTGATGTGTGCTCCACTTGATTTGTCTGTTTTTCTCTTACTTTGTCTAGCTGTCACTCACGGGGAGCAGAGCAACACACAACACATTAGTCGTGGGATGTGAACCATGGAGCGTTTCATCCAAAGTTTCACAACTAGAACCTCAAGCTGCTCATTTTGTTTGTTTTTGCTTCCAGCGGCAGCAACAGCACGATGTTTTGGAGACTGAGATGTGTACATTGCACATAAATTCCTAAGCAGCAGCACTCGGCACAAAACAGAAAAAGGGTGCTTTGCAGCACTCTGCAGCAGTCATCACTCCGAGCTATGTCTACAACTTGGGATCGGCTCCAGTTTGTTTTAATTACTAAAAACAATATTAAGCAGAAATTTGAAGTACTATAGAGGCATTTTCTGTCACACGCACTGTATGATAACTTAATGTATGGTAACGTAATGCCTAACACGTCCAACAGGCAACAGTAAACTGTTACTAAGACTCACTGCTATGGCAGTAAATGCAGTGCTGTTGCAGATCACACAAATCGGTGTGACAGTTTTGTCTGCATTAGATGAGAACTGCTTTGGGGAATGGCACGTTGCACATCGATACCTAATTTTCCACCAGCTGCGTGGAGACACCACACGACGCGGCCATTTAAGTCAAATAAAGTTCAGTCTAATATGATGCCCCAGCAAAATTAGGAAGGATAACGGTTGTAAGTTCTACATGATATCCTCACCTAACATTTTGCATAATTTACTTTGTTAAACTAAAATTGCACTCTCCGCCTCCATTGCAGCATTTCATTGCAACACCCTGCATGAAGTAGCTTCAGCTTTCTTATTTGGACGTTTGACTTGAAGTGTGAAAAGTAAGCTCAGAAATCACAATTTTGTCATCGTGGCAGGTGCTGACAAACTGGTTCCCAGCTGTATGTGATTCCCAGTGCTTGTGATCAGATGAAAATATTTAATATTGCTTATTGTAATATGAATGGATCAACGCTAGCTATGAAGCTTTCACAGGAGTTAAAATATGTTGTGTTTCTGTCTGCAAAATTGAGGAAAATAGGATTCTGTCTCAGCTGCTTGTGCAGTAAGTCAGCATCTGTGGTCTGCACCACAGAGGCCATGCTTGCTCAGTCACCACGCTTTACCTGCTGAGTCCATCCTCAAGTTCCTGACCAGTCTGAGGCTCTGCTGTGCCCTTCCTCAACTTGGTCAGCAGGACCTAGCTCCCCACAGCACCCTGTTACTGCATCACACAACCCTCCATCAGTCTCTTTGATTTCTCGCCATCACCGTCCCCACCTTAGGGAATGGTTCAATCACCTATGACCCAATCCATCTTTTAATGATGTTCAGACACTCCAAGGCCCACCTGCGCCCTATAAATGCCTCTTCCTGCAGTTTGCATTCTCTGCTACTCTAAAGATAATCCTGCAGGGTATGCAGTGTGTGCTGGGAGAGCAGATGCACACATGTGTGAAAATCCCCTGCAGCTCTACCCCATATCCCTACTCTTCTGAGACCTTGACCAGTTTTTGGTTTGTTTATGAGTGCATGTTGGGAGAGTCCGAAGGAGGCGAGCCATGTGCCAGGAAAAACATATGGTACCGTCGGGATATAGGCACCTGCTGCTAGACCAGTGAGAGCATTTTCAGAATCATTAGGAATTAGAGGAAGTAAATGACTTCACAAAGAATACAGATTTATTACTTGGTTGGATCCTTTTAACCCTGCCTGGGCAACTTGTTTCTTTTTTCACCCTAATATGCCTTCACTATAACCTGAGAGTGTGTGTGCACCTGTTCTCATGAAACATACATGCAATGCCATTACATCTACTGTAACTCATTCAGTAACCAAGGCCTAAACCCTCTGAATATTTAGCTGAATGCCAACATAACATTCTCATTGTCGTGAGCTTTGGCAACCACCCCTTTTAAGCAGCTAGCAACAAAGGAGGACGTTTCCGCGGCTGTTTTGATGCCATCAAAGATGCAACTAATTAGCAAATGCTAGTACGCTCAAATAAGGTGTTTAACGTGGATGCTAGCATGGCCGAAGCCTCTTATGATATTTGCTTGGAATGCTACAACATTATTTTTTCATATGCGACACTTGGGCATCAAATAAGAAGCACGAGTACATTTGACAACACGCGTTTCCTGTTGTTTCTCGCTTTCACTTTCACTTTGTGGGCATCATCAAGCATGTTTCGCAAGTGGCTGCAGCAGCTTTGCGTCTACTGGCAGTTTAGATGATATTTGGTGATATTTTTAGAGAATCTGTAAAATATGGGGACTCCACGGTTGAAGCCTTACTGAAGCCAGTTACCAGTGACCTGCTCAACACTGCAAAGCACAAGGTAGTTAGTGCCTACTTCTGTTAGGAGATGTGTTGCAGAGATTTGCATCTAGTGTACACTGCGAGTGTGTGCAGAGGGGAAGCAGGCTGTTGTGAAACAGAAGGGGAGTCAGCATTTCGATTAAACATTCATGAAGGCTCAGGAGGAGCCACTTACTGTCAGCTTCTAATTAAATAAAGGTCAGCCACTCAAGTTTTGTTTATTGAAACAAGTTGTTTCCTAAACTGCCGAACATGAGCCGACTCTTCTGTTATTGTTCTGAATAATAGGTAATGAATCTATGCTGAGGAGTTGGGAAGCATACTGAAATATTTTTGGAAAATAAGCTGTTTTGTTTTGTTAAGTGTTACATGAGGGAATAAATATAGATGTAAGATAATAATAATATAAGACAAGACAAGGGAGGAAGGTTATCCTGGGATGAAGACCTGGCAGTTCATCTGTTTATATGTTGTTTAAAATTATTATTATTATTGTAATCTGGGAAGCAGGGGAAATCCAGGGAAGGCTTAGGGGGGTGCTGAAATCCGTGTGTGGCTGTGAAAGTGGGCAGCCAGGGAACCCAAAAGCCACGAGAAAGAACTGAGACACTGGCTGGCACAATCAATGAAAATTCTGCAGTGAAGGAGGAGACAAACAAGGTAAGGAAACCCTAAAATCACTCTGAACCCTGAGTGTCACCACCACAGAAAAGGATGTGGTGGAGAACAGGGGCGCTTTTAAAGTGGAGGTGAGATAAGACTGATTTCAGGGGTGTCATCCAGCTGTGGAGGCCACGCCCCTGCAGAAGGTAAGCCCACGCACAAACATACAGAGAGGGACTGAAACAGAGAGGAGGAGGATGCTAGAAAAGGTGGAGGTCATGGGGGACTACGACACAACTGGAACATGCTCCAAGTTGGTTTCAACCATGCCGCTTCAAAAAGGAAGTCCCCAAACCAAATGATAGCCTCACAGTGCCCACGCCCATTTCTAAACACAGTCTGTGGTCCCGTCTGTACGGAAGCCGAGAGCGGACGTGGTACGTATAAACTTTTTTCTGATGGTAACGAGTTATTTATCTCGTTATCACGAAATAACGATTACAGTTTTCTCGAGGTAACGAGATAAATAACTCGTTATCTCGAGAAAACGAACTTTGTTCACTCGAGATAACGAGTTAATTTACCGATGGTTTTCTCGAGATCACGAGATGACTGAGAAACTGATCGTGAGCATTCAAGAAAAGATAATCATCTCGTTATCTCGAAAAATAAAGTTAGTTTTCTCGAGAAAACGAGTTATTCTATCTCGTTATCTCGAGAAAACTGTAATCGTTATTTTGTGATAACGAGATAAATAACTCGTTATCTCGAGAAAACCATCAGAAAAAAGTTTATACGTGCCACGTCCGCTCTGGGCTTCCGTACGTCAGCGGTTGTGGTGCATTACAGAGTACAAAAACCACAGCTCAGCATTTTCACACTTTCTTTGCACAGATAAATACAGACGGCATCGATTTTTGTAAAGTTCAGTAGCTGCCTGTTATCTTCAGGTTGAACTACACTAACTGCTGCAGTATCCATCCATCTCTTGACAGAAATAAAAATAGCCCAAAATGGCAAACTATCTTTTAAGTCACTGCTGCACTGATATCATATGGACACTAAGTCATCCATTACTAAGAGAAAAACATAACTTGGCCATATAGTGAATTATTTTAAGAAGTTCTTTATTTCTCAGTTCTCCATCCCTGATTACTAATAAAAGGACTAATGATGGTAAATATGTTATTGTCATTAATGAATATATTTCTAGCTGAGAGAGAAATGCTTAAAGTGACCATCTAGCCTCCCTATTGTGAATGAAGTCCAGGAGCTGATGGACAATTGGCTCTCAGATTAAGTGCACTTTTTAAGTGTATGGAACTGATTCTTGATTAACAATTGTAATCAATCCCAGGCTTTCACCCCTGCGAGCCCACTCACAGTAGTAGCCAATCTAGAAGCCTGTGAATATTTTCGAGCACATTCACCACACGCTGTCTGCTATCACACACCCAGGGCACTTGGCACCAATCACATGAAGGGCCGTGAATGTCGAATGGTGACAATCAGCAAAAACGAACCCAGACTGAATCTCTCACCTTTCCTGTCCTTGGTTCTCCTTTTAAATTTACAATCAAGTTTCAAGGAATTTTTTTTTTTTTTTTCCCGGTCCCTTTGTGACAGACAGCAGGGCCTTATGTATATGCTTACCCCGGACCTTAAACTAACGAATGCAACATTCAGACTCAGGCTGACACGTTTTGGATTACTTAAAAAAAAAAAAAAAATCGATATCTTTGGTATCTTCGTATACCTGGCAGAAATTTTAAGGACACGGTACCAACAACTGACTTCTCTTATTTAAATCACAGGCAAACGTTCAGAGCTTCAAACCCTTTCTCCCCTCAACCACTGTGACAGGTGGCATTACTGGGCTCACGATAAATCAAAAGGCAAACAGCACAGTAAACTAATTATTCCTGGGTTTCAGGGATTGTATGTTCAGAGCTGCAGACGTACCTACAGTCTTTCTGTGTGCTTAAATATTTGCTTGGCGATCGTGTTTGTTTGAATGTGCGGTCACTGATTTGCTGTGCAAACAAGTTCCGCGAGCGGGACCAAAGCAGCACGTTCCACTTCACTGGCTGGTTCCGTTTAAAGGAGGACCAGAGGAGGCAGAAGTGGGAACAAGAACTAATACCATATCTCCGATACCCAACGATAGTTACAGGGCTGAAGTAACTGCTATTGTATTCCGTCATAGGTCTCCCTGAGCTGCCTGACAGGATGGGCTACGTTTAATGGCACTGTTGATTAATATGGCACGAGCTATATACTGTAAGCAGTAGGAGGAGGGAGGAGAGGAAGCTTCATTGATGGCCAAATTTTCCCTTCAGGGAGACCAGCAGCAAAAATGAAATGTAGGCGTTCGCTGACCCCACTGTGCATTTTCAAGTCCCTAGCAAACAGTTCTCACAGCAGATTGTGCTCAACAGCTCAATTATAATTTGCCTAAAAACCCAGAAATCAACTATGACTCTAATGCTGGAACCCACCTGGCCCTGGGTTTGCTGTGTGTCGATTAGTTTCAGTAATTTAATTAAACACTAATTTATTCAAGAATAAGTGCTCTGACTTAGCTGATGTTTAACCACAATACCAAGTGAGACAGAGCCTCAAGGGGAGGCACTAATGTAGGGTCTGCCTCATGATGCTTAGCGTTTTCACTGCACATATTCTCAAAGAAAGCGCTGTAATAATTAGGGTAAAATCTATTTTAAATAAACTATTGCAGGTAGGGACTGTTTCTGAAGTGGCCAACAAACTGCGTGGGTGCAAAAAAAGGAGGAAGAAATATTTTTGCCATTACTCCTGATTTGCTCTTAAAAGACTCCCCGCAGTTAGCGGCTGCTGCAGAGAGGAGACTGCATTCAGACTGTAGGTGGACGCTCCGCTTCAGGCCGGCTCTCAGATGACCCTCTTTTTAAACTCTTGTGACCCAGTGATTCATTTTCTCACTAGACTCAGTAAGAACCATGTATGACTATCAAAATGCCTGATGTTTATTGCAAATATTATAATATATACCAGACAGTGATAGACTATAATATTAATATTGCATGCTCACTGGCGTGTCCTCTACTTGGGCCACGTGGGAGACGGTAGTGAGGCTGTAATGAGTAACTGTGGGTCATAATTAAAAATAATATGGCAATAGGTAGCCTATAGTAACACAAATTTATAAGCATTATTAGTGTTTTCTTAAATAATTATAGAAAAAAAACATATGCATGGAGTCAGCACTTTGTAACTGATAAATGTTATTAATCTTTATTGCTTGGCTTTCTGCCTCTTTGACTGTTTAAAAGGGCCAGTTCAACCAAAATAAATAAATAAATAAAATTACAATCTTCTCGAAAATATGGTTGGTATTCTATATGTCCTTGTAGTTACAGTGGAGGGTGGTATTGCCTAAGGCACCAAGAGGTCGAAGGTGAAAGAAATCTTTCTTATCCCCAGGGGGGCAAACAGTTTCAGCAGCGACCTTAAAAACATCAACAAGACACAACTGCAATCTCGCATGAATAAATAAATAAATAGATCACCCCATGTTATTTAATGAACCTGTTGCCACGGGAAGAGAGGTTTTTGTACCTGTTGGTCCTTGACCTTTGCACCACGTATCTGCGGCCGGAGGGGAGCAACCTGAAATGGCCACGAAGAGGAGCAGGCTTTTCTTAGGGTCCTGACCTTGTGCACAGGGTCGTTCAGGGAGAGCCCCGCAATCCTGCTGCGTAGTTAAAAAAAATTCCCTGGAGATGATTTCTGTTCCTCAAATTTAAAAGCCCATACCAACACAAAATAAACCTTCAACACAGATTCTCTAAAACAAAGATAAAACATTCTCATTAAAGTAGGGTCAACATTAAAATTTTGGAGCTCGCGATGGAAAAAAAAAAGTCTCTGATATGATTTCATGCACACACGATCAGGTACTTATACTGATTAACCACCTCATCTAATTGGTTGTTAATTTACAATCATCTCCTTTGTTCTCCTGACATTGATATCAAGGAAGGAAGACTCGCACCATCGTTCAACATCACGGTGTGAGTCTCCACGGCTCACCAAACAGAGGACGACGGAGTCATCAGCAAATCTCAGTGTGTGACGCTCCAGCCAGCCCCGGCTGCGTGCCCATAAACAAAATATTAGCCTGAATCCATTTCTGTTCTCTTTTCATCTCTTTATTTGATGAAAGCTTACCGCCTTTTTTTTTTTTTTTGGTTCTGTCTCCACTGTCTCTCTTTTCTGTGTGTCTATGTTTAGCCTCCAATAAAGGGTAATTATATTTAATTAAATTGATACTCTGCTGTGTATGATCTGGCCTCACCCGTCCACTTTGGTCGAGTGTCTATTGTGATATATTTGTCTTTTTTTATATAACTTTCAATGCAAACGTCTCTTTACAACCTCCATTGTTTAATCTGGTGCAAATTAAGCCCGTTGACCGTGTGAATTTGCAGTGAGGCCTGCTGACTACCACAACAACTGCTACGCATACAAATTATGTTCTGGAAGAAGTCTCTGTCCCACAATCCTCCTCTCCCTCCCCTTTTTTTATGTGTCTCCGTCTCCACTCCACCCTTCCTGCTTTTGGATTCACAGTAACTGTCGCATCACTCTTAACATTGCGCTCACATTTTTCCGAGGCATCACCAAGAGAGAAAGGTGGAAAATCATGTTAATAGTATCTGCGTGGCAGGGACGAAAGGCAACAGGGGCTGGGTGCATTTATTCATTTATTTTATAGCTTATTAAGAATGGGTCTCAAGGACTCGCCAACATTGTGTTAACAGGCATTCTCATACAGGCACGACCTTGGCAGTAACTAGAGGTGTCCTACTGCACATTACATAATACAACACACTGACGAGTTACTCTGTGAGAGGATCTAATTTAATCTATGTAATACATTACTGCTCATTAACAGGACCATGCACGTGCTATTTAATACTTCATTATGCAAAGGTAACCAGAATAAATAAAATATATTTAAATTGCCTTAGAAGCCGCAGCCTTGGCCATAATAATAATGTAATATCCAATCCGGTTACATCTGCACCTCTGATAATATATTCAGGTATCTATTATTGCCGAATCTCTGGGATCTGCTGACATTCACCCACAGTTCAAACAGTGTGAATGTTTTTTTTTAATCATGCCTTCTATGATTAACTGTCCTGTGGTGAATTGCGGGGCCTTGATATTTGTATACTTTCATATCTTCTACATGCATTTGATGGCATTCTGCATATCATCTGCTAGCCTTATCTTCAAAGTCCTTGCATGAGAACATGTATCATGTAGTATGTCGCTGGCACGTGTTTAAAGACCATTTACAAATCTTTTGTTAAACTCAGAGGGTTGGAAACATTAATAGTGGTTTTAATTAACTTCAGGAGTTAATTAACAATTAGGCAACTTTTTTTTCTCCCCTTTTTTTGACATTGGTGTTGATGTTTATATATTTTATTCCAAGGATAAAATATATAAATTCCTTCTCCTGGCATCTTTAAATTCCTAAAATCTAATCTCTTCATCAAACTTATATATTTATAGGATTTTTTTCATGAAAAATAATCCCTTCATGCATTAGTGGTTCAGATGTAACCTTTCATTTATTTTCTATCCCTCTGCTGCAAGTCTTAGATACTCACAGCTTTCTGGAGGGAGACAGAGCAGCAGTCCACGTTTGCCCAAGTGCTCAGCAGAAAGTAGAAAATCAAGTCCTTCATTTGTAAATCAGGACGTCCTGGAACACAGGCTGTAATGATCTGGCAGGTCAAGGGACAGAAAAAAAGTTACAGAATGCATAAAACAGACCCACAGCGGTGCCTGGACCACACCACACACTGCCGAGGTAAGAAAATAAAAATCAGGTGAGAAGCAAAGCCAGATTAAGACTTTTATTGTGGTTATATTTATGTACTGTCACAGTTGTCATTAGTTTAAGTGAAATTTTCACCCTTCTGTGTGCTTCTTGACTGCCTTGTATTCCTTCTTTCCTCTTTGTCTACACTCTTCCACTTCTGTCTTAAATCATGGACCTACAGGTTCAAACAAGAAGTTTGAACCACAAATTTTGAAATAATAATTTGATACCAATGGAAGGCAAACAAAAGCAAAACAGCTAAGCGGGTTAACGTGTATCTAAGCGGTATAAGTCACAGAGTTCCTCAAACAACCCAACGCATCCAGGGGATGTGCGATGTCTAAAGAAAACGGTACGATTTTTGGAAGCGCTCTCTAAGAGGATTCACTATAAATAAACAGATCCAAGATGCACATCATTTTGAGCTAAGCTGAAGAAAATAATCCCCCAATGTGTGGTATTTATTGAAAACTGCCTTTACAGCTCACCTTTATGTAGTCCTTAGAGCTAAAAAGATATGGAAGTATTTGACTTTCCCCCTCTTCAATGAACAAACACTTGTTTGATGGAAGGGATCAAGTGCGCCCTGTGGGTAGAATCATCTCTTCGGCATCCCTGTGAGATCTGAATTTTTGGCTTATGGCAGAAGCACCAGGGATGCACAGTTGCTATGTTCAAAAGTGTTTTTAACTTTGACTGTTTAGCTTTTGTACATGTTCGGCTCCTTCTTGGCACGTGTGCCCGCTCAAGTCCCCAGAGTGAGTCATCGCACCTCACTCGTCTTAAGATGTCATGTGCAAAGATAAGTCAAGGCCAGCTAATTGATTTGGTTGCTGTCCCTGAGGTTTCTTTTAATCTAGTTATTAGAGTGTATTTAATGATTTTTGATCTAATTTCTGAGATGGAAATCAAATATTATGCTTTATTTTCTAGATATACAACAACTGATGACTGAAAACCAAGATGATGCAGAGACACTGAAGTAAAGGTAATCCAGACAGAGTTGTTACAACAATATCACAATAATAATAACAGGTTTATATGGCAGATCCATGCCACATATGTCAGGTAATTTTCTCCCTTCATTGTTTTTTCCCCCACCAGCACAGAATCAGGGCGCAGGTGGTGCAGAGAGGTGCAATTCAACAGGACAATTACAGCAAAAACCTGACCAATGCTCTGTGGGCCTGTAAATGAATTTCCCCTCTCATTTCACTCCTGGCAAGAATTTTTAATAACTGCAACTCTGCTTTTTTTTTTTTTTCCTCAGGAAATAAATTAGTTAAATGTCATGCAAAATGTAAATTAATTAATAAACAGAAGCTCTGGATATTAGGCTGTTTGTTTCATTCCACTTTGCTGTATTTAATGTGGTGTCACACAGAAGGGGAGGCATGTGATTGGCATGGTGAGTGCTTACTGAGAAGCAAATGGATTTACATTTATGACAAATATTTCAGGGTCACATACTTTACATACAGTTAAAGCTATGTGACTTTCCTGTCTGCAGAGTGCTTATGCTGAATGACACAGCTGCATTAAAAACAATTTACCGGTCCCCCCCCCACCACCACCACCACCACCATTTGCAGGGGTTAAAGTGGGATTTGGTAAGTGGGGGAATCCTAAGATCTGCCCTCCTTTATAAAATGACATCATAGTTCATTTTTTCAGGCACGATTTACGACCAATATCTACGTTTTAAAATAAAATTAAGCGAACTCTTGCAGCCGTAGCACATGAAAGGGCGTGTGTAATAATGTGCTCAGGTTTCTCCAGCAAATCCTGAAAAAATACATAAATATGGATTTTCTCAACCTAAATGGGATTAGATGCAACTGGAAAAGTTAAAACAATAAATAGACTGGTTCTTACTGCTGTACTTGAGCACTCAATGCAACATTCCTCATTCATACAAGCGCTTCAGAATTTTGTTCACACATACTTTGGCATGCCGACTGGAACAACTTGGGATTGAACCAACAACCTTCCACTTGATAGGTGGCCCGCTTTACCTCCTAAGCTATGGCAACATTACCCACAGACATCACCACATGACACGAGACGCCACATGTAGGAGCGCTCATTTTGGAAACGCTCGGATTGGTCGTTTTTCAGGGTTGCACAAATGACTGATACCGTCGTTTGGATTGGACGACTTGGTGTGAAGATCGGGTGTGACAGCGCGGCATGGGGAAAAGAATTACTTAGAAACAAGTCACATAATAATTAGAGAGGGTCCTGTCCTGTGCTTTGTCCATTTACACGGAGACGGAGGCCGGAGCATTTCAGAAACGCTCCTCTCTGGAGTCTGTTTCCAAAAAGTAGCATTTTCACTCCGTTGTCGTGTAAACGGGAGGCTGAAATGCATCAAAACGTAGCTCATTTCATTTTCATTGAAACGGTGTCGTGTAAATGGGGCCTTAGCTGCTCCCAGAACTGTGTTCTCCTGGACAAAAATCTCAGATGTCATGCCTGGAATCCTTCCTTCTGCTTAGCGTACAGTCTCAGGGTGCTGGATTTGGAGTGAAACCCTCCATGCATGGAAAGGAGCTTTCTTGTCTTGATGTCAGTGGCTTCTATCTCCTCCTTTGGCCTACACTTCTCCAGTCCGTATGACATCCCAATGTCACTGCTGTAGACCCGTGTGGTGTGGATCAGTGAATCCTGGCATACAGCTTGATGTCATCCATGTAGAGGAGGTGCCTGATGTTTGCTCCGATCTGTATCCAGTTTTGTTGATGATCTGGCTGAGGGGTCCGGGCCTATGTAGAACAGCAGTGGGAAAGGAGCATCTCGTTGGTAAATCCCACAGTTGGCCTCTAGTGTTGTTCTCCACATCCTGCTGCAGCTGAGTGGCAGTTCAACAGATGCATCTGTAAGTAATGGGTTTTTTATGCATTTCTGGAGAAATAAAACATAAATTATTGAATTAAAAAAATAAAATATGTTAACCGTAACTATAAGAGCCATGTTGTAAGCATGCACTACATGATGTTGTCAGAAATACAGTTTCACATTTTAGCAAGCATTGTCATTTCTTCAGGGGTCTGAGGGCATTAAAGTAAAGAATAATACATTCCACACAATCAACAGACCCAAAAGTTAAGAATTCCATTACTAAATGCTAAATACTGAAAAATCACTTGGGACAAAGAAAGTTGTCCCATTGCGGTTCATTTAAAGCTGTCACAGGGGAAGCTGTGAAACCAATGCAATGTTATTATTATAGGGCTCTTTCTCTGTAATAATGCAGATATGAACAGTGTAAGTCTAAACAATGTAATCCATGTTTTCATGGATTCTTTCTATACTCTTGATCTCCCTTTACTCCATCTATCAAAGCTTAAGAATTAATCACTGTATGTATAATGGCCTTCAAGCCCTGTGGCATTTCTCACGGCAATGCAACCAAATAGGATGCAAAGCTGTGATCCTCAAAGAATTTCCATCACAGGAATAATGCGGTCCCAGGGCACTGCTGCAAACGCTTGCCCCAAGCATTAGGCACAGATAATTTAAACACATAAGCAGGTTCTTAGCGCACCTTAATCAATGCCAACGGTGTTTTTTTAGTTGGGAGGGAGGGGAAGGCAATAAAGGGATAACACTGGTATAACCTGGGGACTTGCTGCAGAAGAAATATGGAGCGCTGAAGCCCCTCTGGGTAATGAGAAACAAAACTCCTGACAAAGACTTCTCCTGCTGGAGTTTCTGCACCACAGCAAAGTCACATAATGAGCAGGATCACACGGCATGTATTTGATAAATTCTTACAAGTATATGAGAATGTTACCAGAATGCCATTTGACTCAAAAAATAAACAGAGCAATAAAGTTAACAGGAGCTTTCACCAAATTCAGTGTGTGGCGCTTGATGTCTGAAAACAGCTATTTTGGAGGAGACATGTCAGCGCAAATATTGGCAATCCTCTCAAAATCCCATTGTGCTGAAATGTTTTATGATAGTGTCAAAAATAAAAAGGCATAAAAAAGCAAAGAAAGCAGACAAGTGAAATTTCATATCGGAATGGGTAATAAAAAAGGCAACAAGCATAATTCAGAGACCTTATCGTTGGCGGGGGGGGAGAGAGTGAAATTCTTCAATGCAGCATTTCCTGTTGTAATCAGGCATCCACATCAACAACCCCTTCCCCCATCTCCCATGAAGCTGATATATGAAACCATTTCCCCAAAACCAAACATGCCCGAAAACATTATTAGTGCCATTTCCTCTTCTGTATTAAGGCAAGAAGTGCTGAAGGCAGATCGGAGAGAGCCTTTCCCGGGTGATGAAGTGCCTTCCTCTTTAGGTCTCTCTCACATCATCGAGGAAATGTGTGAGATTTATCAGCGCCGGCCCTCTCAGGAGCTTTCTCTGTGGCAGAGCAGCTCTCTGAGGATGCTGCTGTGCTGCTCTTTTGGAGGGAGCAGGTGTACTTTTGCCACATAGGGGCTTTGAATTATATCTATGATAGCATTGTCAAAAACACAAAATGAGAGATGGATAACAGGGAAACAGTATATAAATAGAGAGCTGCATCTCCAGCTAGAAAACACAACAGAAAATTGAATCAATATTACATCCATGACTACATCCTTTTTTTTTTTTTGAAGTTAATTAAAATGTTTTCTTTTTTTATTCATTCTTTATATGTTTTACTCCATCACTGACCTTTCTGCATCTCCTATCAGCCTTTACCTTTACCTAAGTATGCAGAAATGTCTGCACCCTAATGATAATGATGTGGTCGCTGCCTTTACCCACTGCAAGTAATATACCGGAAAATATACAGGGACCGTTAGTTTAAGCTGAGAAGCTTTTGCAGTGGAACGCAGGTGTCCTAGCAACCACTCTGATTTAGAGCAGGTGCTAAAAGTTAAATGTAACAGTCGCCCATCTGCTTCACAGCTGACTGCGACCCAAGAAACTACCTTGTCTTCACGTCTTCCATCTCGAGCTAGAGTCCAGTGCACAGGTGTGTAAGTATGTGAGAACCAGATTGTTAGAAAGGATTTGCAAATTCAGAAGTTTGGCCTGTTACATGATAATAAAAAGAAAAACACTATGTTCACATGTTTAAGTCAATCATTTTCAGAGCTGATTCAGTTCAGCCACCTTTAAAACGCTTTTATCTGAATTATTTCCTCAGATTAAATTGGTTTATGTGTTGGATCTGACAGAAAGACGAAAAGTTAAACAAAAAATGTCCCAAAGGAATCTTTTTCAATAAATATAATTTGTACTTGTTTGCACAGTAAGTGGAAGAAAATATAAGTAGATCCTCATATCAGTGGTTCCAGATCAGACCACTGTGGGAGTGACTGCTGTTAATTATTTAAATCACTGAGATGACTTTGCTATTAAGGAGCTCTATTCTAAAGATTATCGGAAGAAAAATAAATAATAAAAACGTATCAATGCCCATGAGCTCGGGAAAGACAAAGTCAATAAGAGCCTCAAAATTTCAGCACGGGGTCTGTTCGAAGCTTTTGCACCTGTCGGTGTTAAAGTGTGCCGTCTAAAATCACAGAGACTGAGCCGTGCTCACGTGCCTGGGAGACGTGCCAGGAAAATACCCGTGCTCTCCAAAAAGAACATTAGAGGAAAAACTACAATGACCAGGCCTTTTGGAATAATGTGACAAAATTAGAGAAAGTAGTTTGGCAGTGACTGCAGACATTTTTGGTGCAGACCAAAGGCAACTTTTCAGGAAGATAACTTCATAACTTCGACTATAAAGAACGATTGTGGAAATATTTCGAGGATGGCCTCAACACCTCGGGTCACAGTCCTGCATCATATTCGGAGTGGATTCATGATCATGCCGGTGATGAGACATCAGTGAGGAACAGGTGGAAACAATCAAGCACAGAATGGTGCAGACCATCGCAAATGAGGGAAATGAACAGCAGCAGAAAGTAAATTTAATCAGCGCAAATTAGATGACTAACATTCAGGAAGTAACAAAAAGACAAATAACTAACACTGAGGCATGAAGGCTAACCAGCTGAATACAGCGGGCATGTCTCTGAGTCACAGTTATGTCCACACACCTGGAGCATTTCAGATGCGGAGTGCTTGGTCTGCATGGGGTCTTTTATTTTGAAAACTGACCAGTGTCTAGCCTCCTGCCCTCCTCCCTGCTCAGTGCAGGTGTGCAGAGCTGCCTCTGGGATGTTTCTGAAATGCACTCCCGGCAGCAGGACTGGCAGAATCTCAAGCATTGTCTTGGACTGCGAGATCAGCTCCGCCATGTTGGAGCCGGTACATGACACAGCTGTGCCGGGTATATTCCCGGGGTAATGCAGACAGGACAACACAGGAACACAAGAAAACTGACAACTATAACAGGAACCATTACAGAATATTTTTTTCTCCACAGATGCACGTGTAATATGTAATATTGGTAGTGCATATGGCATATGTAATAGAAATCTGAAATAAACTGACATTTTTTAAAAGCAGTTTTGTCCCCATGCTGAACTATACCAAAGTTATCTTTAGGCAATTTTCCTCCACACTCAGCCTCGACACACTGCTGCAGGTGCATGCACACGCACGGATCCCTTCAAAATTAGAAGATATCTTTCAAGTATGCAGACTTTTGTTTTAGTCACGTTGCTCTATTATGTCAAACTCTTCCAGACTTACATTCAAATAAAATCTTCAGACAAAAACAGCTTTTGGGCTATTTTGCTTTATGTTACAATATTTTGCAGAGATTTACAAGACATACAGTATTTAAACAATTACAGAAAACCTGTAATACAAAAACTAATTGTCTTGATGTGAGTAAATCAATGAGGAAAGTTTCATGATTAAATATCAATGAAAAAAGATGCTGTATATCCGTGTTACACTTCTAAAACTAACATGAGAGCACGCGGCTCTGGGTGGACATCCTGTTAGCTGTGAGCAAACAGACTTTGTCATACATTAGTTTTGTGAGGGGCACACATCGCACAGCGTTGGCTTACAGGGAGGATGTGCTTAAAGGGAAAGAAGCTGAAAAAAAAAGATAGATGAGGATTATTTGGAACTGTAAATCAGGCAAAGAAACTTCAGTATAGCCCAAGATTAAAAATATTGAGCTGAAAATGAGCATAAAGAGCCCCCTCTAAAATACTTGTAGGTGTTGTAAACATTAATTAAAATGTACTGGACTGAATCATCTACACATCTTTCTGGCTGGTGCTCCTTGTGGTGCTCATTAATAATGCCTGTAACTCGTAAACATTGTTGACAGCCTGCACCTACAAGTGAAGCAGTATCAGTCAGCCAGACATCAAGAAATCAAGCAGCTGAGCGACCGCATACGCATATCAAGAGCGACTCAACAAAACTCCATAATTTAGGCAAGTGAAGCCAGATGAAGCCATCCCTCACTGAGAGCGTGTCTCAGGATTACATCCACTCTTGCTGGGAAGCATTTAATTTCTCCTTTCAGCACAGTGACACTTCAATCTTTTCCCTGTAATTACACATTATTAATGTTATGTAATTTGCAGAGACAGAACCTTGGATGCAGTGACACAATTATTGACATTAGCTGGTGATGCCTCTTTCCTATGGCTTCAATGAAAAGACTGTGCCTAATTATGGTCCGATTAGGGTTTTTATCTCTGAGGCTGAGTGAGGTGGCAGCACGTGGACGGCACCACACTCCAAAAGCCGCGGAAGCCGCGCAATAATTTTAGCCATATTAGACAACATCAGAGCTTTGAATTTCGGTTCTGTCGCACATGCACATGTACGCTGGTTCTTTTAGCGCTTGTCCTTCATACGCCACTTTTATGTAAGTGATATCTCTATTGTGAAGGTGGAGTGTTGCACAGCATTCACAAAGTGGCCTTTATTCGCATCTTTTATCATCTCATCATCTCATTTGAGGAAAGAAAACTGAAAAATGCTCACTATTTTCAGAGTGCAATAAATAGTGGAGTGAAAGATGACATTCTCAGATGTCATTTCTACCAGTAATAACTTCACAGCTCTGGCATCTTAGCTCTTTATTGTAAGGTAATTGAGGTATTATTACTTGGTGAATTGGGTCAGTTTTACCCTTGGAGGAAGTAGGCAACAAGACAGCAGGCATGTCTTTTAGAGAGATCACAGAGATTGCCATGAGAAGCACATATCAGGCTTTGTGCAGCTGATCAATAGTCAGCATCAGAAGTGGTGATTGTAGGTCCTGACCTTTGAGATTATGTCAGAAACCCAGCGGGGGCTGTGTGACCTTTTGTAATCCTATCATTTCTTTACATACAGTCATTTTGATATAAAACATTATCTCTGACTGAAGTCACATTTCTGTCCGAACGTGTTTTCAGGTAAAACCAGGCCGCAGCTTAAAGCCAGTGACGTGTGTTTACAGTTTGACAGTGGAAAACTGTTCCGATCGTTTTTTTGGTAAAACAAAAATAACTGCTTACAACAACAAACAACACAGGAAGAAAACCAAAAATCCACACAGAGCGAACAGTCGGCGAGCAGCCAGTCTTTTAACACTCAGGACCTCGTGACTGTAAAGACTATAAACATCTCCATCTGTCCATGGATGGAGGCAGTAGCAGTAGTAGATGAGGGTTGTTAGGATTATTCTGTAAACTTTCTTCTGTTTACATTGAATTATCATATCTTCTGTTTTCATAAGTTTTATATTACACTGTTGTTTTATTTTGAAGTGTGCAGGAAATACATTCATACACATTCTTACGTATAAGACATACGAGACACAGACCCTCACGTAGGCTGCGTATACAAATGTAACTTACAGACATTCCACAGTATGCTTACTACCTTTTATGGTAAGGAAAGAGCCAAGAATGCTGTTTATTACATGTTGTAAACTGAGTTTATGGAACCCACGTGACCTTATTGTGAAGGTCTGAAATAAAAGCGAGACAAGGAGGTTGCTCCGCAGGAGACCACTTCCTCTTTGCTTAGTGAAAGGTCACGTCCCTTGACCCGGGAGCTGAGCTCAGAGGATGGGATTTTCCTCCTTGCGCAAGTAAAACTAAGAAAGCTGTTGGTGTATTTGTTCTTTATTAATGCTGAATGATTTGAACCTATCAGGGTAGTCCGGCACCTCGTAGAATAAAAATAAGCCCTGGGTTCCAGTTTGCTGAGTTATATTTTGATGCAGTGGTTTTTATTTTTGAACTTGTTTTGATAAAGATTTAGCCACACACTACATAAATAACTTGGGGCTGATGTTGAAATGAAGTTATGTGTTTTATGTCATGATCGCAGTCTTCCAGCAGTTATTCAATCCAGTGATCTAATAGCAGTAAAGCAAGTTAGCTGCCGAGAGATCAGAAGAGGAAGGCTACACTCTGAAGGCTTCCAGTGGTTGACGATACGTGATAGCTGAGGGGCGATGGACACCTAACTCTGTTTCAGTCCCAATCACACTGACATGGTTATCGTTTAACCAGCTGTGCTTGTGTGTGTGTGTGTCAGCATGGTGCTGTGCTATCATCTATAGATGACAATTACCCTGTTCCAACAATAATAATAAAAATAATACTAATAATAATTATAACAGATCATAGAAAAGCCATTGCACTTGCATCACATACTTGAAATTTCTACTTTTTTTGACCTGCAAAGCAAAACTTGTCTTTTGCAAACAGATTAAATGTGTGGTCCACAATTATTTCACTCAGTGCTTCAAATCACTTCATTCGATTCGATTAGAAAATAAAAATTCTACTCATAAAATGTTTGTTTGTTTTTTGTGGCCAGTGTTGATCTTGCTGTGTGTCCAGTAATTAATTTGGTGCTAAAAATATGACCCTGGCTGTAATAAACCTGAACTACCCTTTAACTGCAGTGACCTCGCTCTGTACCTTGGAGACCTATACTTTTGGCACTCTTTTTCTTTGGCTGTGATATGACCCATTGGTAATAACTAACTTCACAGTTAGTTCCATAATTTTTTAGATAAAGTCACACTTTTTTGTAGTTTTGCCTCTGCATACCACCACAGTGGATTTTAAATCAATCAAGATGTAATTGACGTGCAGATTAGATAAACAATTGACTGCTGAGCAGTTTGATGGCCAGATAAGGGGCGTTCTCTTGTTGTTTCATGACAAATCAAACAGACCTAATATCTGAAGTTGATTCAGATGGTCGAATTTGTATTTTATAGCTTTTCACTATAAAATATAAATAAAAGTACAAGTGAAAGAGGCCATTGGGCTGAAAAGCACACAATAAACCAGAAAAAGCCAAAAAATTCAGGAGTGGCAAATCAACAATCTGGTGCTTTCTGGCGCCAGCCAGCTCAGCATGACCAAAAGGCCTGGAAGACCATAGAAGACAAGCAAAGTGCACCATCACAGAATTATTTCCATAGTTAAGACAAATAACTTCATAAAATCTAACCAGACTGACTTGGTTAGTTAGCTGAAGAGGAAGGCGTATTAATGTTACATTAATGTTAAGGCCTTCAAAATCAAGAGGTGCCTTCATGACTGGAAATGCAGAGAGTTTATAAACAAGATGCAAACCACTGGTTACACTCAAGATGTTAGACTGAAATCTGACCAAAAAAAATAAAATTACCATGTACTAGAGCGGAGTAATGAGGAAAAAAGTATGGAGAAGGAGAGAAATAGCTGATGATTGGATACATACCACATCACCTGTCAACCATGGTGGAGGCAATGTTATGGTTATGGTATAGGCACGTATGGCTGCCAATGAACCTGGTCACTAGTGTTTATCAGTGATGTGACTGATGGAAGAAGATGGAGGAATTCTGAAGTCCATCCATCCATCCATTCTCTTCCGCTTATCCGGGGCCGGGTCGCAGGGGCAGCAGTCTAAGCAGAGAAGCCAGGCTCCCCGGGCACCTCCACCAGCTCTTCCGGAGGGACCCCAGGGTGTTCCCAAGCCAGCTGTGAGATATAATCTCTCCAGCGTGTCCTGGGTCTAACCCGGGGCCTCCTCCCGGTGGGACATGCCCGGAACACCTCACCCAAGAGGCGCACAGGAGGCATCCTAGTCAGATGCCTGAACCACCTGAACTGGCTCCTCTCAATGTGGAGGAGAAGCCCCTCCCGAATGGCCGCACTCTTCACCCTAGTTTCGATAGCAGGGGATCGGTCCACCTGACACACACTGCACCCAACCCCTATGACTCCTCCTGCGGGTGGTGGGCCTGCAGGAGGGCGGGCCCGTGTCATCTCTTCAGGATGCACCTGGCCGGGCTCCACGGGCTAATGCCCGGCCACAAGACACTCTCCTTCGAGCTCCCTACCCAGGCCTGGCTCCAGGGTGGGGCCCCAGTAACCCTATCCCGGGCAGGGTAAACAGTTCCTTGTTGGTATTTCCATAGGGGTCTTCTGAACTGCTCTTTGTCTGGCCCCTCAGCCAGGACCAATTTGCCATGGGAGACCTTACCAGGGGGACAAGCCCCCAGACAACAAAGCTCCTGGGATCGCTGGGACACACAAACCCCTCCACCACAATAAGGTGGCGATTCACGAAGGAGAATTCTGAAGTGTACTGGGATTTACTCTTTGCTCAGATTCAGCCAAATGCTGCAAAACTGATCAGATGGTGCTTCAGTTTAAAAGGATAATGACCAAAAGATTACTGCAAAAGCAAACCAAGAGTTCCTCGTGGCAAAGAAATGTGATACAACAATGATCAACAATGGAGTTATTAAATATGAACCTTAATGCAGAAAGACCCACAAACAAGCAGCAACTGATGATGATGGCCGCAGTGAAGGCCTAGCAGAACACATAAAGGGAGGAAAGAGTATTTGGTGATGTTCATGGATTCTAACCTTCACTGACTGCAAACAATTATCATCCAACTATTAAAAACAAGCCTTATATTTAAAATGATGTTAGTTTCTCCAGTTCTTTTTGAATATGGATAACTATGTCTAAAAATGTAAACAGTTGACACAAACATTTTGTAAAGAATGCTGACTGTTTATGGACTGTAAGGGCTGGGCCGAAGTATCATGGGACCGCCCCGGTGTGTCGGTAAGAACACCTCGAGAGCCAGGATGTCAGCGAGAACTTTAATTTGGATCATGCAGAACGGCTATACACAGAGTTCAGCATGTATGGGTGACAGATGCGAATTGTGCTCTAAGAAAGAAATAAAATAAACAATGGTTTACAATACTGACACACACATTCACTACACAGATCACCAAACACAGTATAAACACCAATAACAAAGGCAGAGTAAACTGACATTGACATGCTGCTTATAGTCAGACATGTCCCTTAAACTATGAGTGGACTGAAAGTGAAGTAACACTCTACTTCATAACATTGTGCTCAATAGACCGTCTCATCTATATCAGCAGATGACATTAATGCAGCCAAGCACAAACTGATTATGTAGCAGGCACAACAAACAAACCGCTAGCTTAGCCTTTAACACTACAAGAAATGGCTAAGTATAAACAGGCTAATCGCTAACGTTAGCCGCTACCGCTAACGTTAGCCGCTACCGCTAACGTTAGCGGCTACCGCTACCACTAACCGCGCTACATCAGCATATAACTATCAACTTTGGCAAGGGAGACACTCACAGATCATCAGTGACACACAATCGCGCATCTGCTGCAAGGTGAACAGTTTTCCAGTCACGGGCGGTGCGAGGCTGGATTGTCCGGTGAGTCAGCGATGAGTGCTCGTAATGGCGTAGGTGTCTGACTGTCTGCACTTGGGAGAGAGGAAAAAAACAGAAAGGCATACCGAGCACGTCGTGTGTGATCTGCGCGCATGCGTGAGCTGTCTGCCGCAGCCCTTAGTCTTTCTTACACATTTGTAAAAGCCCTTGAATTGAAACTCAGAGTCTGCGCTTCAGTCACATCTTTGTTTGATTTAAAATACACTGCAGTGGTGTTCAGAAGCAAAGCTATAAACACAAACCTTGAATATAATGGTATACTCAGCATTATGAAGTAAGCAAAGCAGCTGTGTGAATCTAAATGTTGAATTCAAATATATTTTCCCCACAATAATGCAAAAACTCTCTTGTGAAAGACAATTAAAGAACTCATCTGTATGATGTCAGCTTCCATGATATGGATGCCTGTGCCTGGGATATTTAAATCAGTGAGTGAATGCAAGCTGTACTGTTTACTGAGGGCTCCAGAGAAAGCAACAGCAAACGCTTCTTCTAAAAGAATGAGCATTCAGGGATAAGTCAGCTCTTGAGGTCATCCCAGAACAAAAATAAATATGCTTATTGCTGCCAGAATATGTCTTTCAACAGCATTTGCCAGAAGATAGTGTGCCAAAAAAAGGACACCAAGCCTTATACAATCGAATGAGAAAATACACACACAGACACACAAAGCGGGATATGTCAAAGGTTATCTGTGTGTCTTTTTAAAGCAGGAATGCTGTCATTTCAGAGCCCTTGTGGATCAGGAAACAACGCATCATCTAACCCTTGAGAGCATCTGAACATGCCTGTGCACTGCAAAGCCAGATCAGCATGAAATCAGCCATTCTCCAGTATGTGTAAATGGACTGTTGGCTTCACAGGTGACTGGACACTGCTGTCACTTTGAAAGGGAAAAGAAAATAAAGCCAACTGACAGGTTCTCAACAGATGTAGTTATGGGCCTTGTTTCAGCATTTTCCTTCATGAACAACTGCGGCAGCGTGACTTCTGAGCAGCAAACAGCTTGTGTGGCGTGAACTGTAGGGAGATATAACCCGTGCCTCCCCGTGCTGTGGTTACATATCACGTTTTAACTGTTTGTGCTGTTTGCTGTGCACAGCAGGCGCAATCTCACAATTTAAATTGTGCCTTTTTACAACTGCAATTAGATTTATATAAGCCCTCCATAAATGTTACTTTAATCGACACTAAACAGAGAGTAACTCCACCCAAAACAATGTGAGTTACTCACTTACAGAGTTGTGTACAGCAGAGCCGTGATTTTACGGATCTTTGCTGCAAAGGAAGGTTATCGCGGAATTCTGCTTTTAAGGAAGAACCAGAAGACTACTAGATCCTCTTCACACAGAAGTGACCGTACTGTAACAGTCGTAATTTACAACAGTCTACACTTTTGGTAGTGATGTCACAAGTGTGCGCCACCACTCCCCTGTAGAGTGCGCGGAGAAGCGTCTTGGCAGACAGATGCATGGATCGAGGCGGACCTCTACTTTTCTATCTGTCCCCAACTTTAGTAATGTTACGGGTTGTATGAACTCTGCTTATTTTCATGTTTGATAATGCAGCAGCCGTTCAACCGGGCTTTATAAGGTTGGTGAAGAATATATTTATTAAAGAACAGCACTGTGGAATTCCCAGTACCAGTGTGGTTGTGCGTTTTTGACCGTCTGTTAAGTACGTTTTCCGCCGCCTCTTCACCACTGAAAACAACCCAAACGTTACAGTACCTTGAAGGACCCTTGAGAATCACTTGAAGTGAGATTGTGCAACTACAATAGTTTCATTTCATTGTAAAGAATTTTGCAATTAAAGCAGCAACTCGAGTCACTCAGAAATATATTTAAACTATGCATGAAAGAAAAAATCAAGCAAGCAATACAAAAAAGGCCAAGGTGGATGATACAGTAGACTGTCCCTGTATGTTCACTTGATGACATGCTGAATGTGCCATGGTTCTTGGGTTTTGTGTTTTTGATGGTTTCAGTTCCTAATCTGAGTTTATTCCTGGGTGTGTTTAGTTCCCTCAGTGCTTCCCAATGTGTTATTCCCTCCATCTCATCTTTCTGTGTTTGTGCCGTTGTGCTCTGGTTTCATGTTTTGTAAGTGTGTTATTGTGTTCAGTCTTTTGAGATGTGTTTGGCTTCACTTTGATATTTTGTTTCCTCTGGTGTCTTGTTTTGGTTTTGGTTTCTGTCTCGCGGTCTTCATTATTTTCACCTGTGTCTCATTCCCCTCCTGTTTCCGAAGTCCCCAGATTGGTCACCTGATGATTAGTCATCAGAGTCTGTGTTCTCCTTCATTTTGTCTGATAGAGTAGTCTCCTCTGTGTTCCTCCTGTTGTTTTCTATTCCCAGTACCTCCTTGTTTCCTGATTGGTGATCTTTTGGATTGTTTGTTGGACATACTATCAGCTTAAATAAAACTCACTTTATGTTTTATTGCATCCTTTGGTGTGCTTTCAGATCCACCTTTGAACGGAGATTGTGACAAAATGTCTATGAATTCAAACTCAAGTACCCTTTCCCTTATCAGTGCTTCTGCCTATAGCATTCTAAACTTAGCCCCTCTGTTCTGGGTTCTGTCATCCAGTGCTGTCTTATGGGCACTTCGGCAAGAATTAAAAGCTTCCTTTGGTAAGCACAGTATCTCAGACATCTGCAGTTTTATTAGAAAATGTCAAAATTCAAACAAAAGTTATAAGGAGTTGTCCTAATCAAAGACTTAAAGTTTATCATCTTGTGATCTCTTCAATGTAGCTTAAAGAATGGTTCAAAAATAGATTCAAAAGTGCATCAGAAACCTAATCCTTAAGCAAGGATATGCTTGCACTGGAAAACCAACCTCAGATGATGGCGAGTAAGACCAGACACAGACTGTGATTGAATTTTTTTCTCCTTTTAAATGCTTGGTTAAAAACAGGATATTCCACCTTTGAGGTGCTTCATGCACAGCCTTTGATATTTACTCTTTGATACTGACCACACAATCAATAAAGCTTTCTTATAACAGAGTTGGTAATATTACTCCATTTTCGCAGTTAGGCTCTTATGGGATTAATATTGCCTATCTATTGATCAGACCACCGTCCAGTTACAGAGACAGATGCAAATAGTGAGACTACACATTCAGCACATTTCATTCTTATTATCTCAGGCTGTCTGTTGTTTACCAAAAGTAATTAAGGCTGGACTGAAATCAAAGCAAGGCAAATATTAATCAAAGAAAGACAATGAACTAAAGTTGGCTGAGATATGGTGATTAAAAATCAGTTTGAATGAACACCAAATGTAATATAAGATATCCATTTTGTAAGGTAAGTATGGCTACTGAAAATGTGTTGGCTGCCTTGTGTCTAATTGCAAACGAATGCCTGTCCATCTGCACTGCGAGCATGTGTGTTAACGGCTCCCTGCAGCAGATGTTATGGAGCGCTTGCTACCAGATTAACTTTTATGACTTAATGCTGAGTAACCTCCCATGTAAACGTGGCAGAGTCATGGTTACTAACTTAAATTTAATAAGACTCAAGCTATCCTTATTACATTAAAACTGCCATATAGAGCTGTGCACTAGGTGGGTTGTGGACCTAAATGCTGGACTTGTGAAACAGAAATGTGAACTGAAGATGGCAGCTTTAATACTGAAGACTTGTCAGAAACAGAATACACAATAATACAAAGTGGGACCCAGGGATTCACACGGCGGACACACAAAGCAATTAGCTGACTAAGTACTGAGGAAAACTGACACAGTGTGTCTTTTGTCCTGCCTACCTCCCCTCCTTCCCAACCGGTCGCAGCAGATGATTTCCCCTCCCTGCGGCTGGTTCTACCAGAGGTTTCTTCCTGTTAAAAGGGAGTTTTTCCTTCCCACTGTCGCCAAGTGTTTGCTCATGGGGAGTCGTCTGATTGTTGGGGTTTTCTCTGTACTATTGTGGGGTCTTTACTTTACAATGTAAAGCACCTTGAGGCGACTGTTGTTGTGAGTTGGCGCTATATACTCTTATATATAGTATGCACTATATTGCCAAGAAGCATTCACTCACCCATCCAAAACATTGAATTCAGGTGTTTCAGTCCCTTCCATGGCAACAGGTGTATAACATCAAGCACCCAGGCATGCAGACCGATTCTAAAAACGTTTGTGAAAGACTGGGTCGCTCTCAGCTCAGTGAATTCCAGCATGGTACTGTGATAGGATTCCTCACTACTAAATATTCCACAGTCAGCTGTCGACTGACATCTTTTTAAGCCCTGTGGATTAAGAATGGGGTGTCACTCGAGTTTAAATGCTTGCAAAGGCAGACAAGCGAATACTTTTGGCAATATAGTGTAACAATATGACACGCAGACTAGGCTCCAACTCTGGATACATCTTCATCCCAGTTAATGTGTGTATTATTTTTCAAGCCAGGGAAACCAAGAATAATGGGTGAGTGCAAGGCAGAGAAGGAAAAAAAAACCCTAGGTATTCATGGAGATTACTAGATAGAATGAGATGAGCGGGCTCCACCTGATGAGTGGTCAGCAGCTGTCCGTTGAGCGTAGAGACTGACACAGGGGTATTCAGAGGTTTGGTTGGAATCCCAACCTGGTAAACAAGTTGCTCATATAACAGATCTAGTTCTGCACCGGAGTCTAAGAGATGGTGATGAACTGATCTGAAAGAAACACATGGTGAAAAGAACATGCGGAGAAGTTATTTTTTAACTGAGACCCATCCATCAGTATCCCAACTTTTACTGGTGGTTGCGGGGTTTTAGTTGCACCAGGCACCATGCCACAAAGTGACTGAGCTACCCAGAGTAAATGCAGAACTTTGCTTCATCCACCACTGTTCCTCCAAGTTTTGCCTGGTCAAGCTGCATGAGATGTTCAGGAGAAGAGCGGGATGCAGGGAGGAACGAGTGGCTGAGGTTGTAAGTGAACTTCATCTGAGGAGTTATCTGTAGCCAGGATTTGTGGTTTTTCTCACGGGCATGTTCATGAAGCTGATCATTCATTTTATAGCTAGGGCCACTAGATGATCAAATGATGGTTCATCCTGTGAGGCCAGCTCATCTTGTGTCATTCAGAGAAGAATAGAAGACCCCTTTTAATGCTGTAGACCCCCCCCCCATCCAGTCTCAGCTGCTCAGACTCAACACTCAGCAGAAAATTCAACCACTGTTTTATTTCCTTGTCACAGGAGAAAGAGATGTTGGGCTGCTTTTTCTTCACATAGAGGGTGTTCAAAAAGTCTTAATTTATTTGATGAACTTATTAATACATGACCAATTCATTTGAATTGGGAACCAGATAAAATGCTGCCCACTGAAATGCCCAGTCTTTTAGTAACCCTACCATATGGGATATTTTAGAGTAGTCATTGGGAAATGCTTGAGGTGTGTAATTGAACAGTACTGGAGTATTATATTAAGAAACCTCTGCATAGACCCAAGCCAGGTGAATAAAAAGATGAGTATCAAGAGACATTGTAAAGTTTGTAGTTTGAGGTCTTGTTGATTTCCTGAACTGGTGAATCAGCTCCTTAAATACCATGTCAATTAGACAATGAGCAACAGGTGCATGAGAGAGAGCCTGGGAAAGGGAAACTCCACCCGCAGGTGGACTCATGAGAAAAACACTGGCTCACAACTCCACCTGAAACTAACAGCAACAGAAGGGAAAAGTGAAAGAGAGGAAAAGACAGAGAAAAACACCAAGCTCACCCATTGACCATAAATGGTAAATGGACTAGTTCTTATATAGCGCTTTTCTACTTGAGCACTCAAAGCGCTTTATACAACACGTTTGCATTCACCCATTCATTCATTCACTCATTCATTCATACAAGCACTTTCTTCTACATCTAAGCGCTGTTTTTTTCTATGTAGCATCCGCACACACATTCACACTCTGATGAATACATCAGGAGCAACTCCGAGTTCAATATCTTCCCCGAGGATCCTTTGGCATGCACACTGGAGCAGCCACCAACCACCACCTTCCAACTAGTAGATGACCCGCTCTACCTCCTGAGCCACGGCCACCCCAACATAACAAAGCGTGTTTGCCTGAGAAGCACTTTGAATCAACTTCTGCTGATTTAAATGCACTATGTTAATAAAAAATGATTTGACTTGTCGGTAAACACATTTTCAAGCCACATATTCAGATACATTTCATATTTGAAGTATTTTTTTCAATTCCGATAAAATAATTCATTTTACACATTTCAGTAAGCTAAAAATATAATTTGCATGTCTGAATAATCAGTCTAATTTAGTGAGAACTACAATGGCCAATAACACCTTGAAAATGAATATTAACTAATGCTGAACAGTACAGTCTATATTAATCAATCTGTTTAAGTAACAACTACAATGACTGATAACATGTTGAAAATAAACATTACTAATCAAAATGAGGACTCAGACATTACTTCCACCACTATATGAGCCTCTGTGGAAGGCCTCCACCAGTGGGCTCTGTCTCTTATCCAGGATCTGGGTTTCTCTGAGGGCTTTGCCACCTCCTCACAAAAAAAGTTCTAAAAAAATTTTGGTGAGGAGGATATTATATTAATGAAGCCAAGGCCTGTTAATTTCTCATTAGTGATTGTGATTGACTCTGAACTGGGTGTCTCTGTTAAATTGGATCGAGTAATGCTCAGAACAATGGGAAAGTCCAAGGAACACGGTGAAGATCTAAGAAGGAGAATTCTAGATTTGTACAAGTTGGGAAGGTCTGGAGCCATTTTCAAATAACTGCAGATTCCGAGGTCATCGGTTCAAACAGTTATTTGGATGTGTCACCACTTGTCCAGGGTCTGGTAAGAGGATGATGTTCAGGAACAATCCAGGAACCACCAAGGCTCCAGCCTGCCATGAACTGGAACCGCTGGAACATCAGTCTCACTGCTCACAGTGAAGTTTTACATTACCTGTTTGTCTACTTTTGATCTCGTGTGGATTAGAGAAAATCCAAAATAAATTCAAACTTGTGCAACCAATTCTTGCTTTTTTTTAAAAAAAAAAAACATGTTATTAAATTTGTATGCAGTGCAGTCATTCCACATGGAAAAAGAACAGTTCAAATAAATCATTAAAAGCCCCAAATGAGGTCACTATCTTACTATATCTTAATAATATCTCCCAGTGTTCGTAAGATATTCCTAGTTGTTCGGTGAGTATATATTTTATCACTAGTGGGGTGAGGATTACCTCTCTGCTGTGGCAGGAAAGCATTTTTGTAGCTCAGTATTTGAAAACGTTGTGGAGCACAGCGTGGCAAAGAGGTTGATTTTAGGCTGTTCTGTACTGAGAACGATCAAGCACAGAGGTGAACCCAGAGTGGCCCGTCTCACAGAATGAGGTTCATGCAAGCGAGTAGCATACACCAATTAATTCACTGATCTCTGTAAACACTGTAGTTTGTGCTGTGCACTGTATGAAATACCTCTGCGTGCTCTCCCTCTGTTTTCTGTTTCTGCCTTCGTGTTGTTTTACCCTGTTGTTAATTTGACAAATAGTATTGCTATATGGCATATAAGATATGCTGTTTTTTTTTTTCTTCTTGTCTTATTTATTGTATATTGAAGCGAAACAGGGGAGAGTGGCTGTATGTAATTAATAATCCATTATATGCACAGGCTGCAAAGTGCCTGTTTGCAGAGAAGGAAGCTATTATGAAAGGAAAGGAATATGAATAGGAAGCTGTGATTGCAGTGAAATCATATGAGCGTTTACATAATCTGATCAAGCTTTTTTTTAAAAAAAAAAAAAAAATCTTGCAGTAAATACAAAGATATAATCACCTTTGTGTCTCTATCAGTTAAGAAAAGAACAGTCAGTTCAAGCGCCAGGATGGGTGAGTGCGTTTGTGATAAATTGGAATGGAATGTGTAGCAGCTGGATCCAGACTGACAGCTCTAAGTCAATGAGCAGCCAGGTATAGAAGCGTAATCTCTCCTAAGAGTCTATTTTTCTGACTGACAGACAAGTTCGGGTTACTGTTTTTACAGCGTAAGGTGATTCTTCAAGCGTGCAGAACCAGGACCCTTCGAGGGAAATAGGAAGGGAAGTTGCTGTCAGGCTGCTTGTTGATGAATAAAAACACAAACAAGAAGCGTAAGATTGAGATGTGAACAGGGCTGTCGAAAGAAATGACGCAGATGCACTGACTGACAATCAGCAGCTAATGCTTTTGCAACAAATCCACTGCTTTACAAGTTGTGTTTCCTCCTGTGAGCAGAGTTATACCGTTCACTGGATTGATTAATTTTCTTTGTAATCACGTCCATGTGCGCGGAATGCTCGAAAAGATGCTTGATTTAAGAAGCAGTTCCCAGTGGAAACGATGCAGTGGATAACAAAGCCTACCAGGAGTTTACCGGACATAAAACAACACAATATTATGACTGATTGTTTTTTTCTGTAACTGTAGGGAATAAAAGACCCTGTGAGCCAAATATCTTTGAAATACCAGAAAACGTGTTGAATATTGATGTTTGCTTCGTATTTTGCCACAAACGCTGATATTTTCCATTCACGGACCACAGCTGCCGTCACATTTACATCTCATCTCATTCGGCTCTGACCATTTGTTATTCTAATATTTCTTGTAACAACAGGCTGATCTCGTCTTGTAATTATATGATAAGAATATTAAACAGGACAGGCTGGTATTGGTACATTTACATGTGTGTGATCATTGATGCACTAGTTATGGAGAAAACTGCTCTTTTTCTTTTTCGTCTTTTTTCTTAATTTATCAGTTCCGCAATTTAGATTTTTGTCATCCATGGACACATCAAAGTTTTTTAAGTTTATAGTTTAAAAAAATAACTTAAACCAAAAAAATTAGCCTTTACTTAAAACTAGGCAATCACTAATGTTCTATGAACTGTTAAGAATAAGTCGGGGTTGTTTTCCTGTTTGCAGTACCTAAGCACACAAAGCCACAGTGTGAGGCTGTAATGGTGTCTTCTTTATTTGTTCCACCACTTGTTATGCAGCCCATCCAGTAAAAAAAAAAAACAGTGCGTGATGCACTGTGACATTTGACACCACACTTGCATATTTAGGTAATCCCAAAAGTAGCCAGAAATTTTCACTTCACTTCAGAGAATATCCATATCCTATCGAGATTATTTTACGGCACACTGATGGGATGTAACAAGCCATGTTTTGTAAGTAAAGGCCAGTTTTTTAGGGAAATATTAGTGTATGACTGAAAAGACACATATTAACCATATGGCATAAATGGTTAACTGTAATCAAAATTTGATCATCCTTATTTGATACATGGACAAATTAACCTGCTGATAAACAAAGATCATTGCCTCTTATAAAGTTCACCGTCTGTATTACGATGCTCATGGCGTGTTCTGTCTTCAGGACTTTGCTGCGCAGCGTTTCCTGCCGTGTGACGCAGTGATGCAGCTCACCTGTGCAGGTCTCCCTCTGCATCTTCTCCCGCAATCTGTCCCACCAAACATCGCAGGCCAGGAAAAGAGACGCGCGATTTATCTCCGATGTCAGCGATCAGGTCCTCTGCCTCCCACCTGTTTGGAAAATCCACTTTTCATTTGGCCATTTTTGGGGGTCAGACAGCTTAAATGTCACTGTAAAAAGTGCTGACCAGTGTTTTTATCCGCTGATCAATGTGTCAGTGGCAACACTGAAAACGGGTCAGCAATGCACTGCAAAAGCGGCCGTGCTTTGTTGTTGAAAGAACAATGGTCTCGTCTGATCTCAATGTTTTGTATTACCTTTATATAATAATGCCTAAGCCAAGCATATTTTGGATCAAATGTGCATTTTGATGATTAATAATCAAAATCTTTAAATGATTAATTTTGGTCATGACTGTGTTTGGTTACTGTTTGATAAGGAATGCATTATTCAAAATGTGTCTAGCTTGATGCAAAGTATGGCCTGTTATGTCTTTTTAGTGTGCTGTGAAATGAAGTGCGACACAATATTCCAAATGAAATACTTTTTGAGTTATTTCAGGTAAACCTGTGAGGTGGGTAAGATGCAGAATGGATGGGGAGGGTATGAACCACTCTACTCTGCCTCTGATAGATATAAGTCCTTTTTTCTTTTCTTAGTCTCACATACAAACTCACTATGAGCCGTACGCCTGGCCTCCCAATACTCCATCTACGTTCGTATTCCATATCCTACTTTTCTTTGCTAACCTTTTCCTTTGAATCCTTTCCTGTACTCCCTCATACCACCACAAAGTCTCCTTGTCTTTTTTTTCCCCTGTCCAGAGAATACACCAGATTACCATGTTCACAACTTTGACTGTGCTTTCCAAGTCATCTGGTAAATCTTCCCTACCAGCTACAGCCTGCCTCAACTCCTCCCTGAACTCTGTGCAACATTCTTCCTTCTTCGGCTTCCACCATTTAATTCATGTCTCTGCCTTCGCTCGCCTCCTTTTCTTGTTCTCCATAATCATCTTACAGACTACCATCCCATGCTGCCTTGCTACATTCTCCCCTGCCACCACCTTGCAGTCTCCTATCCCTTTCAAACTGCAGCATCTACATAACATATGGTCCACCCGTATACACCTTACCCCTTTCTTTTTGTCACCCTATGTTCCTCCCTCGTCTTGAAGTACATGTTCAGCACAGCTATTTCCATCCTTTTTGCAAAATCCATCGCCATCTGCCCTTCCACAGTTCTCTCCCTAACAACCATACCTACCTAACACTTCCTCATCACCTCTGTTCCCTTTATCTGCATGTCCACTGAAGTCTGCTCCTGTCACCACTCTCTGCCCCCTGGGGACACTCTCTACTACTTCAAGGACAGAATTTACTGGTACAGTTGGTCCCATCTCTAGTGGTTAAAAAGATCTTTCTGGTTTGTGCAGACCTGACGGACCAATAAAAAAGGGGGGGTGGAGATTTATGTGCTGTACAAATCCAAGATTCTATAATTAAGGAAAGGCATGAGATTACGTTTAAGATTATCTATCCTGAAAGAAACCAAGAGAACATCTAGATGCTGTCAAGTGGTCACCATCATGCTGAACACACTTGGAGTTGACTGCGCTCTGCTCCCACTCACCCACAATCTACAGTTACATGGGGGACAATTGAGCCGAATCTATATCCAAATGTTTAACAAAGGCCAATCTGTTACTGCTGATGTTTGTTCATTTTCTAACCTGTAAATATATGCTTTAAAATATTGCTGTTAACAGGACAGTGCATGCATTTTGACTGTATTTTATGTCTTTCTCACTGCAACTAAGACGTGACGATCCTATGGAAAAGGCACTCGCTCTAGTGTCACAGGTTTGCAGTGTCAGTGATGAGAACAGGCGTACTCTCGTTCTTCGGCCATCGTGAGACTGGCTTTGGTCATTTTTGTGGTTCTCTGCCTTTGATTCCGTCTTTGTGCAAACATGGAGCCTCACAAAAAGCTCACATCTTGCAAGCAGAACTTCTGTAAGTTAGGTATTTGCCTGAAAGTATTTCAGTGGGAATCGACGTGTCTGCTGAATAGGAATTGAGCAAAAAGCTGAGTTAATGAAAACAATTACAATGATGGAGTTTGCATGTTTACCCCATATTTAAATGGGTTTCCTGTAGTACTCCATCTTCCACCCAGAGTTCAACGACTTGCGTTTTTGGTTAATTGGTGATGTAAGTACGGTAAAAATCGCCCAAGTTGGATTCCAATGGCCCATGGAATTTTATAAAATAAAGGTAATAAATAAAATCAGATTCTTCAAAATATCAGACAGTTTGGGGTCTAATATCGAATTTCACGACAACAGCTTTCTGCTTCATCCCTGGATTTGCTTCCGCAAATTTATAATCTCATATTTTTGCTCGTAGGTGTGAGTTTGTAGCTTATGCTTGACTCGTGCGCTTGCAATGATTGTCTCCAGTGAAATTAACTGATTTGCCCAGTGCAGCCAATCCAGACGTCACGTGACTGTATAGACACTCGAGAAATCTTCAGGGGTTGGTATGCCCTGTTTCCACTAGTACCTACTCAGCATGGCTCAATTCCACTCAGCATGGTTTGTAGGCTTTTGCATTAGGTCCAGATACCAGGTACTTTTTTTAGTATCCACTCAGCTGAGGCGATCCAAAAATGTGACATCAAAGAACAGCTTGCCACTGATTGGCCAGGGAGTGTCATCCCTAGCTGAGTCATGAGGGTGACCAGATTCAACTGCACCACTTTTAAAACCTGACAGCAAGAAAATGGAGGCACACAAACCACTGGGAGGCTCAGCTGAATGCCCAGTCTGACGGTTTACAGCGGTAGTTTTGCAACAACCATCCAGTGAAACATTGTACGGGGCACTTGTGCATGATGATAGTAAACTGGCATTATCTACTGTTACCTTGCCTCTATCTCATCCACTGTTGTGTTGTGTTGCTATATTGACTCCACCCACATTGATGTGGTGCTCAATTGTAATCGAAACAAAACAATCGTGGCGAGTCGTGTCGTGTTGCTTCGAGCCGCGCTGAGTAGGTACTAGCGGAAAAGAAGCATTAGTGTGTGTGGCAGGAGGTGAGGAGGGCTTTAGCGCTAAACTAATCCGACTTATGCGATCACGTTTAATTGGAAATGCATTACAATGGGACAGGATTTTTCATCCGAGGTAGGCAAAAATCCGACTTGTATGATCCAATTTAGGTTTTGATTTATAGCGGAATTAACATTAGGAAAAATACGGACCTGCAGAAGCCATCCAACTAGAGCGAAAGTCCGATTTGTGCGACTCCGAATTAGGCGAGTATGGACAAATGATTAAATGTTGCTTAGAGTCTAAATGCCTGTGAGTGGCCAGTAAGATTAGTGCTATTTAAATGCTATTTAATTTCCATAAACATCTAATTGTTTCACCTTTTTTTGCACTGGGATGTCTGCAGGGTACTGGACAGAACAATCACCAAACTCAGAGAATGAAGGGTCTTCACCATCAGACTGAGGGTCCTGCACTTCCTGCAGAGTGTCAAATGCTATGATGGAAAGCACATCTCACCCTTAAAAATCCAGGAGCTGCCCCCTTCAGTTCTGGCCCTGAAGGCTTCTGAGCACAAAAAGACCCTTTTGGGGAGTCCTGCATTTTATGCACCTTATTTGTCTTGGCATGGTTATCCTTTTGAACACAGAGGCTCCTCACAGTGTTCTGGACAAGAACACAAGTAATCATAGATTATTATTAATATTATTTCCTGGGGCCAGAGGGCACAAGAAACAAAGCTGAATGCAATTTCAGAGAACTTTTTACTAAAACAATATCCATTTGTCCAGGAGTCAAATGGGCCATGGAAGCTGTATTTATAGGTTCTCCTGGCTTCCGAATAGGAGAGTAATTTGCTATGCTTTCTCACAAACAAAGTCTAAGCCACACTGTTGTGTGTTAACAGAGCCCAAGACTATCACAGTGCTGTTACAAGCTCATCCAGTCGGGCACATGAGGGCTTCAAAGACAGGAGAGCCGTCAATCATTCAGTCATTTCTTGGCTGGTTAGAGATCAAAGATACAACATAAACGCACAACTCTGCAGCGCTGAACTTCAAACACTTCTGACTTGGTTGCTGCCCGAACACCATTTTCATTGCCATCTGCATCTTCCCCGTCCATGGCTGCTCTGCTGCGTACGAACTGCTTTATGTATCGGAAGGGGCCTTTGGTAAGTGTTCAGACTGTGAAAGTTTCTACGCTCAGTGATTGGCCTCCATCCCCAAGCTGCAGCAGATGCTCTTGCTGCTGCTGACATCGTCAGAAGTCCCGATAATCTTCTGGTTATTGAGTCGGCTGTTTTTAGGTGTGTGGTAATTCACTGAACCTCAGAGATCAAGGATTACAAGACACTTTGGGCCACTGGCCAAGCTAAAGAGGCAGACAGAGAGGGAGGAAAATTAAGCTTGGTAAAGGCCACAGCACACAATATCCTACAGAGCTGCGGGGGAAATATGGAGCACTGATTTTAGTCAAGAAAAATACACTAATACAGTACAAAGGACAGCAATTTATGTATTATAATTATATTATGATCAAACCCAAAACCAACAAATGAACATTTGTAGGAGAAGATGATCATGAATGCCAGGATTAGCTTCACTTTTCTCGTGAGGAAGATCTTGAGAGCTGGGGCGATGTCATGGGAATTTATAACCAGTCACAATGAATAAAAGTGAGGAAGAGAAAAATCTGTGTTGAAAACAACGCTGCAGAAACCACGAACAGTTCAACCAAAGGCACTGTGAGCTTTTCATTAAACAGCATAATTCTGTTTAATTAATTCAAATGAATTACATTTCATAAATCAAAATACCTGTGGTCTAAGCTCTCAGGGACCCTGAAAGGTTGGCAGCTGACAGAGCCACAGCAAGCGAGCACATAGAACCATATAAAAGCACCCAATTACATGACCCTTGAGAAATCACTACTTTTTAATCTATTGCCCCAACTTGCAGCCACTACCACCAACTTCACTGTTTCATGAATTTTTTAAAACCACTCTAGCCCCTTTGTGTCCCATTTATAAGTGTCCAGGTTAATTCGCCTTCTCGCCTTTACACATTGGTCCTTTAACAGATCATTTTTTGTGGCACAAGATGCAGTGAACCTTTGACTTCAATTTCCTGGCGCTGGCAGACGTAAATTAGAAGAATGTTTCAACGGTGAGTAGGGCTCCCTTGCTCCCACCTTGAAGGTTGAGATAGAAGGTGAGGGAGGCTGGTGTAGTTACTGAAGGATGACCCTTCACCATTTAGTCTGCTCCGCTCTAGTGCTTAGGGTCTAGGACCTTGTCATTTCAAAAGCTTCACCTTTTCACTAGAAATATGCCAAGAAAGTAAGGACACAAATTTAACAAGCAGTGTGAGTGTACACTATTACAGCCCATGATAAAGAATGTATGGCAACTTTTTTTCATGACAAAAACTAAATTGGGTAAATAAATAGAAACCAAACCATGAAAGTAAGAATGGATATAGCAACAAAGCTAAACACTAATAGTATGCAAGACCCACTTGTGCTACTAAAGCAACTCTAACCCAGTGGGGCATAGACAGAAGGACTGCAGGGGAGTCCTGTGGGTCTAGCACTGGGAAGGATGCAGTGGATTGTGGATCGTGGATTGTGGGCTTGGGACATGGATCGAGCTTGTTTTGTTGCTTTCCACAGATGCTCTGTTACATTGGGATCTGGGGAGTTTGATGGCTGGGTCATTGCCTTAGGCTCTTTGTCATGTTCCTCAAGCCATTTCTGAGCTGTGTGTGTGTGTGTGTGTGTGTGTGTGTGTGTGTGTGTGCGCGCGCGCACGCCCTGTTATTCATTCTACTGCTAGGGGAGGGTACTGCCATCTGGAATTGCCACTGTCATAGGGGTGGGGTATATTTACCCACCTAAATATTTCTCATTCACAGTAATATTTAGGTAGGGAGCACATGTTAAAGTGATAAAGTGATTTTTGCAGATTTCTACCAAAAGAATGGATTGTAATGAAATAAAGTTAATAGGTTAAACAATCAGCAGTCGATGAGGCCCTGCCATTAGTAGAAAGCTGATCGGGAGTCATCCATCCTGGGTATCTAGGCAAAACTATCTTAAGCATGGATGTGGAATGACTGAAAGACAAAACAGAAAAGGTGAAATCAAGTAAAGTAATAAGCAAACATTACTTGAACCCTAATTCTGCCATAGGATAACATGGCGACAAATTCCCAAAGCCCAGGAAAGCCTGGAGCCTGCTGAGACCCTATAATGCAACAAAACACAAAATACTTTGAATGTAAAAGTATCTGTCACAGACATCGATACATACACAACAAAAGCAGAAGCCACATGTTTATTAGCTTGTTGCTGTGGGAAGGAATGTGTGGGGAAATAAAGTGACAAGTGAAAATGCAGTGCATTTTACTGAAGTTTCATATAAGGATGAAATCTCCCATGGCTCTCTCTGTTTCATGCAAATTATTCACTCATATATTGAACAGGTGTTTCTTTTAACCCAGGGAGGGGGCTCCCACACATCTATTATTCAAAGGTAATAAGATACAATACGACACGATAGGAAACTCCTTTATTTGTCCCACACTGTGGAAAATTTATAATAGGACTGGATTTTTGTAAAGTTGCAAATGATCCAATCTATATCAGTACTGCTCAGCTGTAAGTGACCTACAGGAGGTAGCATGACAAAAATTAATAAATAAATAACTTTGATTTCATAACTTGGTTGGGTAATTGTAAAATATTCAAGTATACAGCAAAGGGGTGGAAAGGAATTCATAGGGTATTATAACTACTTTATTCTAAGTTTGTCAAATGTAAATGTTCACTGCATTAGGTCTGTTCGTTTCATTGGCATTGTGTTGATGTCCAAGACTTTAAATTAAAAAATAATACATGGTTGTCTGTGTCAGACAAAGGATAGCACTTTGAGGATTTAGCTGTAACCATTTTGTGGATACTCATGATTCTTTGTCTATCAAGAGATTAACAAAAATAGGAATGTCTATGTCCCTGTTATCTGCAGGGAACTTATTTAACATTGTCATTAATATTATCAAATTAACATTGCCATGTCTTGACAGAACTAAATGCTATCAGTATGTCATTCCTGTACACCAGCATTAGCAATACCACAGCTATCAGTCCTCACTTGTTTCACTAGAGGTCTGTTTCTGTCTGGTTTGAAAATATTAACAGTGGTAATTTTTAAAACCTTTATGCATTGTTAAACTCAATGTATGTAAAAAATGTTTTAAGGTGGCATGTGGCTTGTTGCACAAGTGAAATGGACTTTAGATTCACCAGTACAGGTAAAGTTGTGTATATGTTTTTTAAAACCGTGCAAAAAATGTGTTTATTTTCAGTAGGTCAGTAGTAACAGTTTAATGTGGACCTTGCATTAATTCAATTCAGTTTATATAGCGCAAAATCACAACAACAGCCCCCTCAAGGCACTTTATATTGAAAGGTAAAGATACTACAATAAAACAGAGAAAACCCCAACATTAAGATGACCCCATATGAGTATGCACTTGGTGAGAGTGGGAAGGAAAAACTCCCTTTTAACAGGAAGAAACCTGAACTGGGAGCTGGTTCCACAGAAGAGGGGCCTGAATGCTGAAGGCTCTGCCTCCCATTCTACTCTCCCTTTGGAACCACAAGTAAGTAAGCAGAGCAAAGTGCTCTATTGGGGTGATATGGTAACATGAGGTCTTTAAGAAGAGATGGGGCCTGATTATTCAACACCTGTCAATAAGGTGTTTGGTGTACCCTCTGGACAGAGGAAATAGGACTTGTTGGTTGAATGAGAGAGTACAGAAAAGAATTCAAAGGACGAAGCTAGCAAAAAAAAAGAAAAAAAAAGAAGTGGGATATTCAGGGAACTGAAGCAAGTTGACAGGAGTACTGGGCTGCTAGATGTACAGCAAAGAGCAGAGGTGGCAAAAGCAAAGAAAAAATGCTTATAGTGAGCTGTAGGTGGAGAGGACAGTTAGCAAATCAAGAAATGCAGAGGATTATTAAATAGGATGTGAGGACAGCTATGAAGAGGATGAAGAGTGGAAAGGTTTTTGCTCCAGAAGATATACCTGTGGTCTTACAGAGATGTTTAGGAGAGAGGGCAGTGGACTTTTTACCACTGCTTACAGCAATCTTGGAGAGTGACAGGATGCCTGACGAAAGGAGGAGAGTACTGGTACCAATTTTCAAGCACAAGGGTGATGTGCAGAGCTGCAGCAAATATTTAGGGGGCTAAAGCTGAGCCCTGTCATGAAGCTATGGGAAAGAATTGCTGAGACTTTGTCAAGCAGAGAGGTGATGATCAGTGAGTAGCAGTATGGCTTCATACTGGTACTCATGGTACGGCATGAGGAAGTCAGGAGTGGCAGATAGCATATGAGAGTGGTGCAGGGAGGTATGCAGTAGGAGTGACAGATGGGTTCAAGGTGGGGCGGGATTACATCAGGGATCAGCTGAGCCCCTCCTTGTTTGCAATCTTGCTGATGGATAGGCTGATAGATGAGGTCGGGCTGGTCAGGTCAGGACTATTATGTTTGCAGATGACATTGTGATCTGTAGTGAGAATAGGAAGCAGGTGGAAGAGACCCTGGAGAGGTGGAGGTATGCTCTGGAGACGAGAAGTGAAGAAAGTAAGAAGAAGCAAGACAGAATCCATGTGTGAATGAGAGGGAGACAGGTATAACAGTGATTATGGAAGGAGCAAAGGTAGTGAAGATAGATGAGTTGAAACAAAGCACGGTGAAGAAGAGTGTGCAGATTGAGTGGAGTAGGTGGAGACGAGTGTCGGGGTGATATATGATAGAAGGATAGCAGCGAGAGTGAAAGGCAGGGTTTACAAGGTGTTAATGAGTGGTGTCCACAAAAAGACAGAACAGCGTTTTTTACGTTGATGGGTGTGTGTGCATTTATCTGTGTGTGTGTGTGTGGGGGGGGCAGTATGCATCTCTTCGTGTAAGGCTGGGCCCGGGTCTGGGGCTTGTTGAGCCTTGGCCCCTGTGTGGACATGGTCGTGGAGGGTAGGTGGGTTACCATGTAGTTCTTCTGAACCTGGGCCCTGAGGCTTTTGCCCTTTGGCCATCCCCCCCCCCCCCCCCCGGGGCCTCCCTCTTCCCTCTGCTGAGGTGGGCACATGGTTGTCACAGACGTGTGGCCTTGGGTCTTCAGTACTCTTGGGGAGCCCAGGAGTCATTGTTGTGGCTTCTCATCATCATTATCAAGTGCATTTTGTGACCAACACAAACACACAGAACAAGACTGCATGTTTGTTTCTTTTTCAGGTGCTCTTTGACTGTTCTGTTACAGTTGCAGCAGTTATTGATTCATTGTGCTCATCCTCTTTTTTTCTCTTCATCGCTCTCCCTTCTCCTTTCTCTTCCCCACCTCTCAGAGGTTGACACATGACGGCATTCAGATCATGACTGTGTTTGCTAAAGCTGTTGGACAGGACAGGTGAAAAAAATAAAACATTTTAAAAAAGTCAGGAGGCTGAGTTGAAGATGCTGGAGTGACCAGACAGGATTAGAAATGAGTGTATCAGAGGGACATCTCTGATCAAGCTGTTAGAAAGGCAAGGCTGAGATGGCTTGGACATGTGCAGAAGCGGGATAGCAGATATACTGAACAAAGGATGTTCAGTTGGGAGCTGCCACGCAGGAGAAAAAGAGGAAGACCACACAGAATATTCATGGATGTAGTGAACATCCATGAACATCTCCTCTGTCACACCAGAGGGTTGGTGTGACAGAGGAGATGTTAGGGATAGGGTGAGATGGAAGCAGATAATCCTTTGTGGCAACCCGTAAAGGATGCAGCCAAAGAAAGCAGGAGATGCTTCAGGGACATGAAGATCCTTCTTCTCTTTCATACACGATATGGCTCATGCATTGGTTGATCATCCAAAACCACCCTCCTCCACTTAGGCCCTCCTCCACTTAGGCCCTGCCAACCACTTTGTGGCGTTGCAGTCTGCTCGCTGTCTTCTGCACCTCCTTCTCAGCCCTCTCAATCCCCACTGTTGCCAATCTGCATCATTATGGCTTTTGTCTTGTAATATTTTAGGTAAAATAGGATGTGATAACATGTCATGGAAGATGTTTTTTCTCCATAAATGTATAAACTTAAATAATAATACATCCCTAGAACAGAGATAGTGTATAAGGGTTAACAAAACAGTTTAACCTTTAACTTACAAATCTGACATGAAAGTGCAGAGACCACTGTGTGTCTAGTACAGTGGTCTGAAATATAGCTCTTGTTCAGCTATATTCAGTGGCAGAACAATGTAATCCTTCTTAGCTGCAAAAATAAATACATAAAAATCCTGTATTTTCTGTGAACGGTAGGTTAATTTCAATCTAAATAGCCTGCTGTTAATCACGCAACTAATTATCAATAATTAGGTCACATGATGACATTGAATGAACAAATGAAACTGAATAAAATCTTTCCACTGATGGAGGTTGTGAGAGGAAGCTTAAAACTTAGCAGTTGGTGTACACTGATAAGAGCCCCCCCCCTCCCCCCGCATTAAAAACTGTGCCGTTCAAAACGTTCCATTCCATGTTCCCGAATAATAGAACAAGATCCTGCAGCTCCAGACAGGAATTCTCAAGCCTGAGTGTCAAACAAGAACAATGAATACACCTTAATGTGATATTCAATCCCTCAAGGGTGGTCAGCATAACAGAATGCAGGACCGTCTGTGTTCACTGAGGCTTCACTAATGTATCAAACACAGGGGTAATTCATTGCAATTAGCGGTGACTCATTTAGTTAAGTAATGTCACCACAACCCCAGACAAACAGCAATGCTGTCAAAGACACAAGGTGGATTACTTTGTCTGAGTGGAGTAGAGAAGTGATATTCAAAGAGAAAGGAATTATGAAGCAACATTCTATTTTAGATATGGGACAATATATAAAGATAAAGATATTACAGTATTTGAAATTTTTACTTTGGTCTGTTTTGGGAGATGAAGATAAATGTGTCCCAGACTGGATACATATTTGCCTGCTCTTTGCAGGCTTTGTAAGCTTTAATGCACATCACTGATGTGAGATTTTCATAGTGCTTACACATAAGCTACAAACAATAACTGTTGCAGAACATCTGAAAAACACAAACTAGAAGTAGAATAAAAGTCATAACAGAGCCAGCATGCACATCTGGGAGGCCGCAATTGAGCTGAACACTTTCCGTAACTGTGCATCGCAGGCGTGTTTGCCGCATTTCCCCATTCTGTTTGGCATGTTAACGTGCTAACAGGGAAAAATTAGCAATTTTTTAATTTTTTTTAATACAAATATCATAAAGTGCTTTCACAATGTGATGGATTGGTATACAGTAAAAATCGCCAGTCGAAGTTGCACAAATCAGATTTTCACTCTAGTCGGATGGCTTCTGCAGGTCCTGATTTTTCCTAATGTTAATTCCAGTAAAAATCATTTCCTAAGTTGGATCACACAGTACAAGTTGGAGTTGCGCCTACTTGGTATGACAGGCAGGAAATTCAATGTTAGACCCCAAATTGTCCGACAGTTTGAAAAACTGGATTTTATCTGACTTAAGGCCTTTACACAGCAGACACCTAAATTCCATGCAAATGTTTCATGCGTTGAAAATATTTTTTACACATAAGACATATTTTTTAGAAGATGGATCAAATTCCATGGGCCATTTGAATCCGAATTAGGTGATTTTTACTGTAAATCCAAACGAAGAGCACAGGCAGAGCTGCTGATATAATGGTTAGCCAACTGCTTACATGAAAAAAATTCCAAATATTTGATGCTTTACAAAAAGTTTCTTTGTGATTGAACTGAGAACCATCTAATATTTACCTTTCTCTGTTACTTTGTCTCAGCTCCACGTTTAGTAAATTTGTGGGTTTTTTGTTTCTCTTGTTTCCATTTTACATTGTTCAAACTGTACTTTATAATAATTAAGGGTTTGTTCGCGTCCACTCATATCAAAGGTGTCGTGTCAGTGGTTAGTGTTAGTGGATCTGTTTTGTTTTGAAGGAACCATCCACTGGGAACAATGCATGCCGGCACTTTTTTTTTTTGTTAGATTTTGAAAATACTGACCACATCACAAAAGTCTGTATTATCTGGTAACCATGGTTGCAGGTAATGAAATATGAAAAGCAATAATTTAAGCACACACGACAAAGCTGTAAACGTCTTCAGCTTTGTGTGAATTTGTCTGAAATTTCTATTAAGATTTTTTTCCAAACTATTTTGTGTGACCTGCACTGACCTGATATAACTGCACAGTGCCCAGCCTATCTGTCATATAATCAAACAATAGCATGGCAGCCTATTTAGAAATGGCAATAAGCAGGCTTGTGCCAATGAAAACAGGTGCTAGAGTTTAAATTCAGGCCTCACTACCTCACTTACTGAGAGGAATAAACCTTAAGCCATATTTTCACTCAAGTGTTAAAAGAAATTCATTCTTGATTCAGTGAGTAATCTGTCGAGCGATTGCCTCTCACACTATGGTGTTTGCTTCACAAACACGACAGTTAGTGCATTTGTTGACCAACACAAGGCGTTTGAAAAAGCCTGAAGAAAGACTAAGGTTCATGTGCCCCACTAACTCGGAGAGATTTGGCTGAAATCAGGCTCTGCTTATTCATATCATGATCGTATCCTGATCAAGATCATTTCTACAATAGATAAAAAAAAGACTTGCTGTTGTGTGTGTGTGTGTGTGTGTGTGTGTTTGTGCTTTTTAGCACCCATGTGTGTTTCACAAGAAAAGACATGCACACATATTTACCAACAACCAGGGAAAGTGTCCTACTGATGTCATTAAACCCCGAAGTCCCCCTCTGTCAAAAGAATTCTGCCTCTCTTCTGAAATGGAGGGGTGGAGCGTGCTTCCCTCAGGTAGCCACCATGAAGAGCCGGCAGATGGAGGCTGCAGCTGTTCTCAGGTAGAAGAGCAGGCTGGAGACTGGCTTGCATTCCCTCAGGACCGAGCCCATCTCAGTGGGGAATTCACAGCTAGGTCTCTCCACATTGGCAGCCTCTCTTACTGGGTTGCAAATGGAGGCAAAGGTTCACACTTCTCTCCTGTACCATTTCCTCCCTATGCCATTTTCTCTCTCTCATTTAAACCTAAGCTGAGCTCCAGGATACATATCTGCTGTAAACACACCAACAAAAATAGGCATGTTTCAATTTGTATTTAATTTAGTCTCACAGTAGTATGTAATTTGTGCTCATAACATTTGTAGTGAATTTGTACACAGACATAATCTAATGTTGACAGTACCTGAGATTGCTATTGTCTTATAAATACAACGTTTAGTTATAAAGTCAGTTTCTTCAGTAATGGAAGAAATGGAGGCTAATTCTGGAGGATTCAATTAACACATTTTCATATTAAAACAAGAATGTCTGTGAGGGAAAAGCTGAACAACACAAGGGCACAAAGTAGGAAAGAAAATGAAAATCATTAACTTCTTAAAATGGCAAAGAATAAATAAATTGTTGTAGCTGTTCTGAGCTCCTACATTAATTTAGTCAAGGTTTCATCGTCATCGACAAACCAGCCAGACTAAAAGAAAATGCATTGATCCATGCAGATTTACAGGGGATGCAAAACTGAACTAGGCTTGTGGGGGATATGAAGAGAAATAAATATTTTAGTAGAGGAATTTAAGTAGTACAGCTTCATGTTTTGATCTTCAAACACAAAGGTCACAGAGCCAAAGAATATCTGGAATCCTCAAAGACTCCACCAACCATCTGAATGACAATAATATTCCTAATAGTCCTATATATATATATATATATATATATATATATATATATATATATATATATATATATATATATATATATTCTCCTGGCTTCTATATCTCAAATATAGGTCTTCGGTTAGCCAAGGCTTTGAGTATTCGCTTGGCAGTTTCTCATGCCTCAGGTATGGACAGCTTATTATACTTGCAGGGCCACATCTTCTTGCAGTTCTGAAAGCTGGCTAACTTTCATCCATGCTCCCCTGACCTTAGCCTCTAAGTGTCCTTTCCCTCGAGGGTACTGCTCCTTGTGGCTGTCACTCATCTTATAGTCAAACATCATTGTTGCTGTGGTATAGACCAGCTGGTTGGTTTCAGAGATGGGACTCTACATAGTGCTGCATTCACATCTTCTATTAGACTTTCAGAGGGTACTTCATGTAGGCTTGGTAATCGGCCATGAAGGAGCCAGGTTTGCAGCCAGCTGCTCTTGCATTCAGTTGTTCTTGGTACCCAATATCACAGTATGGGGATAATGATATTTCCCGCCTGACCTGATGTCCTGGCTGGGATTCAAACCCCGACCTATTGTTCTAAAGATGGTGTTGCCACTACACTATCCAGCTGCTATTCCTCACAGTTGAACCAGTGCCGTGACGAGATAGAGATAGATGTTTCCATACTATTTACAGCTGAGGTACTGCTATAGTATAATGTCTGTGATTGAGGCAGTAAGGAAGCTGCAGGCAAAAGTAAGCCACCAGCCTGATAAGCCACCACTGACATTTAGAAAAAAAAGGCAAGACAGAAATTGTATCCACAACTTAACATGTTAAGCTTCACTGTGGCTAATTTCCATCTGCAGGAAAGACTTCATTAATTTTTAAGCTCAACTTGTGATCAGACCCTTGCGGGTGAAAATGCCTCGTCTTTTTAAAGTACAATGAGCAAAATGTAAATATCATCCAGCTAAATGTTTATGTAAATAAAACTTGTGAAATATTTTTGTGGAATACATTGCAAATATTACTGATAATTAAAATTATTCCAATGCACAATGAATGAACAAACAGATCTGAAAAGACAGCTGCGACTCTGTACGCTCAGTTGAAAGCCCTTTTGCACACTTCACATCTGATTTGCCTCTGAGCTAAAAAATCCTTCTCTAACTGTCTGCTGATTTCCATCTATGTCCCCTGCTTTGTGACTGAAATAGATTTAACTAGAGACCATCTTGCAATGGGATCATTCCAGCCATGATGCCCGTCAAAATGTTTGATATTCTGACCCATGAAAACTCAGTAGTCATTACTATGTTTTTACTAGCTGAAACATGACTGCATATGTATGTGTGTGACATTAACTTCTTTATTTTCTTAAAAAGCAAGTCTTTATAGCATCACTCACAATTTTAGGTTAAGAAAAATAATGTAAACACACTTGAGTATGTGTGTCATTATGGCAAAGTACTGACCTTGAGACAGCATGAATCATGACTGAGATGTACTTTGGCAGATTGTTTATTATATATATATATATATTCCAGCTACCCTCTCTGAGCCCTTGGTATTTATCAAGCCTCTTGTGTTCCTTCTTCTTGATGTTCCCGTCACTTGGTATTGCAACACCTATCACTACGACCTTCCTTTGTTTGTCCGCCACTACAATGTCCGGCTGGTGAGCCATCACATGTTTGTCTGTATCTGGAAGTCCCACAGGATCTTAGCTCTGTTGTTCTCAACCACCTTTGGGGGCATGTCCCATTTTAATCTCGGGACTTCCAGGTCATACTCGGCACCTTTGTTCCTGTATACTATGCTGGCCACTTGGTTATGGCGTTCCATGTATGCCCTGCCTGCTAGCATCTTGCACCCTGCTGTTATGTGCTAGATCTGTCTCAGGGGCATGTCTGCACAGCCTGCACCTGGGGTCTTGCCTGGTGTGGTAGACCCCAGCGTCTATCGATCTTGTACTCAGAAGCTTGTTCCTGTGCTGCCATGATTAGTGACTCTGTACTGTCTGTCAGTCCAGATTTGTCTAGCCACTGGTAGGATTTTTCTACATGCCGTGCAAGTGCGCATGATGGTTCCTGTTCTTGCTCCTCTACTTTCTCAGGTTTCTGCTGCCTGAGGTACTCACTAAGCACATGATCCTTTGTGGCCATCTTTCTGATGTATTTATGGATCTTTGTTGTTTAATCTAGGTATTCTGCCCTCACTCTGGTTGTCAGACAGATAGATAACTCTCCCCAGTGATGAAGTATGAATAGTTGTCATTACTGAGCTTTATTCAACACTCCATAGATCCTTTTACAGTTTGTAAACAATGATGACGTAGGTAGCGATGCGTGCGCATTTTGGAAACAGAAATGTGGCGGAGTTCAATAGCGTTTCAATCTACGAGAAGGAATTATCAACGAAAGATTGTGAAAACTACCTGCAAAAATTAACTCTCACCACTGGCAACCGACTCCCCAATCCCTGTGGTACGTTAGCAAGTGGCCCAGTATCCATTGGGCAGATATATACGTTTATTTCGTGGCGAGACCCACCCAGAATTACGTGCATACAGAGTCACTGGATTCTTACACTTATGTTGTTTGCGGCCATGTACCGAACATCAAATATCATGACACAGACTCTGAGTTTTGTGTCTTGAAGGCGGAAGTTCTTCCAAAGACAAGGAAACACGACCGCTGTGTATGAGGCTTGGGTCATTGTAAACATGTCAGAGAGCTACGTCCTCACAGTGAATTGTACCTGCACGGCAGAACTCAGTTTGGACGTCCTGATGATAAGTATGCCACTCATGTTCACTTGATTGTGTTGGGCCCGGCACTGTGTTTGATACGCAAGGGGGATGCCTTGGCTGAACTTGAGATTTAGAGCCGTATTGTTCTCTATCCTTGCGATATGGTGATTGGTTGAGGTAGGCAAGTAAACTGCAGTTGTCTCCTTGTGCTGAGGCAGGAAGTTGACTGTGGAGTTAGTTTAACTTTTTTTGGGTCTACACTTTGTTGTTCTGGGATAATTGGGAATTGTAATTCACCACTGCAAGCCTCTTCTGGTGCGGCTGCTGACTCAAAAACACTGGCTTCAGCAAGGGCTGCCGCTGCTGCCTTCCATTCCCAACAGTGGTTCTAATGTGGCTGTTAATTCTGCTTGCTTAATTTTTAAGTTGATCTCTTTGTGTGCATACTCTGTTCTGGCGTGTGCAGCTTCAGCCTTTGCACGTGCTTTGACTGCTACCATTTCAATTTTCTAACTAGATGATCTGACTGACCCCGAGCAGACTGACCGGACCGCCAGCTTGTCCTCTTCAGATGGCTGTTTTGTTGTTGTAACCACTGAGGTGCCCACCGTTGCTTGTGGAGAAGCCTCTTTGCTATATCCCCTTGGACTATCAATCTTCAGCGTAGCAAACAGTGTAGCCTTGTACTGTGTTTCTTCTGGAGGAGCCTTTTTACTATTCTGCCCTTGCTCTGGTTGCTAGACAGATAGATAACTCTTCCCAATGATGAAGCATGAATAGTTGTCATTACTGAGCTTTATTCAACACTCCATTGGTCGGAATAAAACTACAAAGGAAAAAATAAAGCACATCAGGATGCTGAAACAACATATGAGGCTAATGCTTGTTGCTGCTAGCTTAAATGCTAAATATGCTAACAGCTCAGAAGCATATAAACAACATTTCCATCAATCTTAAAATATCATAAACTACTTCTTCCAACAACAAAATTAGCTGTACTCTTGTAGATATGATTCTACATGAGAAATAAACACTTTTATGAACTTACAGGCTAGTCTTGGTAGTAGGCATTGAGGGGTCATCGGTGTTGAGGGGTCCAGTATGCAGATGACCCCTCGACGCCTACTAGCAAGACTACATAAAGTACCCTCTGATAGTCTACTAGAAGATGCAAATGCAGCACTGTGAACAATCCCTACCACGACTATCACTGAAACAATCAGCTGATGTATACCACAGAGGCAGTGATCCTTGAGATGCTTGGCAATATGTGTATATATATATATATATATATATATATATATATATATATATATATATATATATATATATACATATATATACATATATATGTGTATATATATATATATATATATATATACATATATATGTGTATATATATATATATATACATATATATGTGTGTATATATATATATATACATACATATATATCCATATATATGTATATATATATATATGTGTATATATATATATATATATATATATATATATATATATATATATATATATATATATATATATATATATATGTATATATATATGTATATGTATATATATATATATATATATATATATATATATATATACTTGCAATTGCTAAGTTTTTTAATAGCACAATGATGTCATCATGCAACTTGTTTAGAGTAAGTCGGCTTAAATACTATGTCGTCTTTCCTATTATTTTATCTCATAGTAACCACTAAAATAATAATACAATCATATACAGAATAATAAAGGCTCTCTTTTTATTTGTTGCTGTCTTTCAGGGTACTAGAGCATAAAATTGGAATATCATTCCATGATGGTAGTGGAAGAAAAATTATTTGATGGCTGCAACTCAATTGTATATTTTGTAATTACCATAAAGGTACTGGGGAAGAACCACAGCATGTAAGGTGGATGGCTTTTTCATTTTCTAATTTGATGGCTTTTTTTCTTGCTGTCAAACTTTGTCTGTCAAGGGAGCAACTCTGGAAGAATTTAGAAGCAACATCAATACCTCTGCACACAGTATATTTTAAAGGAAATTAAGGTTTCCCAAGGTGCCAGCTAACAGCATTCAAACTGAACTCTGACAGGACAGGGAAAGCATTTTCATGTATTTCACTTCTCAAGGATGGCTTCATAGCTTGATACAGAAAGATACTGCACAAAAGGAATACAATTTTGTTAGTGCAGCAATACCAAGGTTACTTTAAGAAAGCTGAATTATAGCACAAAAGTGTAAACACTGGAAACATGTCAACAGCTCTTTCAAAATTCCTTAAACTACTCAGTGAAAGAACATTCTCCACTCGTATGTTCTATTTCCCTTTTATTTAAAGTCTCCTGTTACTTTAACTTTGCTTATTTTTTTTAAAATGATTAACCTCATCTGCTCTAGCAACAGTGCGTTGATCTTGTAATGTTCTACTTTAACTTAATGTATGCAGTGGATGTGGAATTGTTCCATTATCTACATCAAAATCTGCTGGTTATCAGCAACTTGCATTTGTAGTAAATATCTAAACAAGTATATAATTTACAGTGTGACAGAAGAAATGGGAGCTATACTAATTAGATTAGTTCTTACTACTTTTCTTTATAGTCAAGGTTATCCAAGGTACTTGGATAAATTTTGAAAGTTGCCAGTTTGATTTCAAGTCTAAGCTAAATTGATAGAACTCTTCCCACAGATTACAGAACAGAAAAAACTTTAGTTTTTAGAAATCGGACCAGGGGTTCACATTCTAGAGGGATTTTAATCCAGCAAATTTGGGGGCAAGTCGTTAATACATTTTAATGGTAAAACAATGAAAAAAACTGATTTTATTCTACGATTTTGAAATAAAACGTAGTACATCTTCAAATAGACTTTCAATCACTTTCTTAGCAATTGCACAGGTACCTATCAGATTTAGGACTGCATTTACATTATGACCCTGGCATTAGCACTTAACCTGGACCTTTAACCTTCAAGGTCACGCGGTCATGACTGTGAAATTTTGATCATATCCCAAATATAGCAAGTAGTATATCAAAATGAAGGGAATTTGACAAAGATTATGAATCTGCAAAATGAAAAAAGGCTGATGGACTTCATCAACTGCACC
>JAMQGT020009203.1:0-36078 GCA_024447675.2 Pterophyllum scalare | reverse complement strand
CAGGACAATGATCCTAAACACACCAGCAAGTCCACCACTGAATGGCTGAAGAAAAACAAAATGAAGACTTTGGAGTGGCCTAGCCAAAGTCCTGACCTGAATCCTATTGAGATGTTGTGGTATGACCTTAAAAAGGCCGTTCATGCTCGAAAACCCTCTAATGTAACTGAATTAGGACAATTCTGCAAAGATGAGTGGGCTAAAATTCCTCCAGAACGCTGTAAAAGCCTCATTGCAAGTTATCGCAAACGCTTGGTTGCAGTTATTGCTGCTAAGGGTGGCCCAACCAGTTATTAGGTTTAGGGGGCAATCACTTTTTCACACAGGGCCATGATGGTTTGGATTTTTTTTCACCTTTAATAATAAACACCTTCATTTAGAAATTGCATTTTGTGTTTACTTGTGTTGTCCTTGACTATTGTTTAAATTGGTTTGATGTTCCGAAACACTTAAGTGTGACAAACATGCAAAAAAACAGGAAATGAGGAAGGGGGCAAACACTTTTTCACACCACTGTATGTACTGTGAGCTATCGAAACATGCAAACGTACATGGAAATACAGTATATGCCCAACCTCCTGGGCCAAAGCCTTGAATTTGAAAAATAAATAGTCTTTATGTGTGAGGTGTCAGCAAAGGGATGACCAGAGAAGCCTGACTTAAACCTTTACAGCTCGCCCCTCCTCAGTGAAATGCAACAAATTTCAGTTTCCACATCACCAAACCAGAGGCTTCAAAACATCTTAAAAATCTCTCTTATGACAAAGTGCGAAATTAGAAACAGAGTGAGAGCAACAAAGAAAAACAGATCAATGTTTCACTCCTCGGCCAGCCCAAAGTGCCAATCTAACACCTCCATCTCTGTGATTAAATGCAGCTTCTGTCCAGAGCCCTTCAGCCTTTAGAGGTGTATTATTTGTCCTGTTGCTATATGTGATGTCACTGACAAGTCTCGGGGAGTCTGGTGGGGGGGGACGCTCACAACATTGGCTGTGCTCAGTAAACACAGCTCGCCCGAGCTAGATAAACAGCGGAGGGCTGGGTACGAAGGCAACAGTGTGCTGCTGATCAAAGCCGGTGCTCTACGCTTCTACAGCTGTCTGCGGTATTTCGAGGCCAGGCCTCCCGGTGTGAGGGCTCTGCTGCAATCAGCCGGGGAATGAGCTTAATCATTTCTAATGAGTCCGAAGTCGGACCTGCCAGCCATATGAATGAAACGGACTTAACGGGTCGGAGCAATGCAGCAGATTCTCACTTGATATCTGCACTGCAGGAAGCAGCGCTGGGCTTTCCTGAAAGTGGCATTTCAAATATCAGATATTTCTTTTTTAAAAACATTTGGAAGTTGAGCTGTCAATCAAAGTGTCCGATCTGTTTCCCGGTGTATACTAAAGTCACAAATTCAGATGGTCCGTCATGGTTCCTGTAGTATCCTCTGGTGTTACTTTTTTCTGTGCCATTATTGCTTTCCTTTGGTTTTCTGTTTCTTGTCTCTGTTGCTTCCTGTCTTATTTTGAAGAGTAGCTAACCATATGTGTCTCATGTGTTTTTACTTCCTGTCAGAGCTGTGCTAGTACCAGTTTTCTCCAGTCTGTATCCTGCTTTTCCCAGTTTGTTGCCTCGTGCTTTTCTCTGAACTTTTACTGAATATAATTTTTTTCCCAGGCTAAAGCTTTTCAAATAATGCACCGTAAATCAGATTTGTCAGTTGGATGTGTTGAAGTAGCTCTCCTGTGGAACCAGTTTCCAGGTCGGATGCACCTTCTGTCTGCTTCTCTATGCCTATAACTTCTGTCTTTTCTCTCCCATAGTTTGTGTGTCGTTACATTTGTTGTTCGTGTTCTCTCTGTCCTCTTTAATTACAGATGGCGGCTCCTCCCTGATCCTGGTTCTGCTGGAGGTCTCTTCCTGTTAAAAGGTTGTTCTTCCTCCCCACCATCACCAAGTGTTGCTCACAGGGATCATCTGACTGTTGGGTCACTCTCTGAAAGTGTATGTTCTTTACCTTACAATGTAAACTGCCTTGAAGTGACTTGTTGTGAATTGGCACCATATAAATTTCAATTAAACTGAATATATTGTAGCTGAAGCTCCGCTGCATCCTGGCCTCAACAAGGTAGACCCCGGTTCTCCGGCCTCATTATTCAGCCAAATGCTTTGCCTCAGTTTTTCTCATTTTCTCATTTATTGTGCACCATCTAGGGCAGGGGTGGGCAACTCCGAGGCCTCGAGGGGCCGGTGTCCTGCAGGTTTTAGATGTGTTCCTGATCCAACACACCTGAATCACATATAGAAGTCATTAGCAGGAATCTGGAGAACTTGACTGCATACTGAGGAGGTAATTCAGCCATTTGATTCAGGTGTGTTGGATCAGGGACACGTCTAAAACCTGCAGGACACCGGCCCCTCGAGGCCCGGAGTTGCCCATCCCTGATCTAGGTCATCTTTGCACAGTGGAGCCAAAGTTTCAAGCTAAACAGAGTGAAGGACGCTGGAACAAAATTAAAAGTCAAGCTTCTTCTTCTTCTTTGAGCTAAATGCAAATCACTTCGGTCGATCTGTCGGTTTGCATATCTTTGACTTTTCTGAGGGTCGTGATGGAGCGTGGGGGCTCATCCACGGTGAAAACTGGTTTGTGACATGTAGACTGGACGGTTTAGTGGAGGTAAGTGTTTGCTGATCTGGATGCTTTTTTGGTATTTGCTGTTTGTGGTCTGTTGTGTGTGTTGGATCGCGTGGGCCAGGAGTTTGCAGTCATGTGAAGCTTGTTTGTGCAACTGAGATTTTGTGTTATACTTGATTATTAAAGCATAATATAGTATCATAAGGAATTATAAGCATTTTATTACCTGTGAATTAACACATATTACAATAAAAAGCAGTACCTTGAAATAAATTTAATTGTGGAAACTCAAAAATGCAGCATTACTTAGATTACTAACTAACTAACAGAGCTGCTGTTTTGCACACTGTAATCCTTACACTAATAAAGTATTAATGTTCAAGTTATTGCTCTGATATCTCATACCCAAAAACTACATTCAGTGAAAGGTGTTACATATTTAATTTCCCACAAGCCAAACGGCTATTGAATAAATCACGAGCACACACAACACGTGCACAAGTGCAATCTCAGCTCAGTGCGCTGCCTTTTCACACATGTGCCAGTGCCTCCTATGTTTGTTGTGCTACTTTTCCATTAATAATATATTATCATTTTATTATTGTAAGTGATTATAAACTGTTTTATGTGTCATATTGGGGGCTTTCCAATTGAATTATTTCACATGACTGTACCAGAGTGACAAATCTCATCTTAAATCTAATCTACTGAATCTCTTCCACTGTATTGTTTAAACACTGTCTTGGCTTTGCCATGCATATCAGTGTAAGAGTGCATTGGTTATGCTTAGGATTTTCTCCACACTGTCCATCTATTGATCAGTGTATCAGTGTGTTACAGTGACTTTCTGCTGCAGTTGACTGAGCAGGCTGAGCAGCATCCAGCTGTTCTGAAGACAGCACAGGGCTCATTACCTGGCTGACAGGTGCCAAAAGAGCTTAGTGTTCACACGTGGGCGCACACATGGGCACACGCGCTGTTACACAGTGCACAAACGGTCTTCCTCGGCTACACTCCTGCCAAGGCAAACAGTTAAAGCAGAGGCCGACAGCTCAGGATCTACCTCACCACACTCTTCATCAGCCAGGTAGACGAACGCTCGTACATAACGCGCGCACATACAGTATATCCGAAAAACAGCATCAAATATTCCCTGGCTCTCTGCCAGTATTTAAAACTGGAAAGAAAAGAAAGTTGAAATCCTCTTAACGCTCCACTATACAGAACTCATAAATCAAACAGGCAATTAAGAGCTTTACACAAACACTGTAATTAATTTTCTGCTTCATAATCAAAATTTAATCCCTGTTTCTTGCAGGAAAAACTCAAGTCCAAGCATAGCCCAGGGTTCAAATTTCCATAGAATAACTCCCCAGAAAAGGCAGCCCTCGCATTCACAGCGGGAGTGACTGAAGCTCTGACCCGGGCTCGGGGTTTGAACCGAGAGCTAAGAACCAGCACAGGGATTTGAGGTTTTGTAAGATGAGGCATCGTCCTGGATCCTCGCTGACTTCCTGATCTGAGGCACCGGCCAGTTCGATTTATCATCCTCCCCGAGGGACATATCGCGTATCATCCACCAAAAGCACAGCTCTGACTCTCAGATGAACCGCACGTATGAGAGGCGCCGCAGAAGGCACGTGTGGGAAAATGTCAAGGTTCCCACTCGGAAATTATCTCTCATTTTCATGCAGAATTAGTTTCTCTGCAGCAGCTGTACGGAAGACCCAAAAAACTCAAATGAAAGCAACTCAAACAAATGAGGCAAAAAAGCATACACACAGAGAGTTTTTGTTGTTTTATCGGTGCTTTTTAAAATCAGGTTTTTACATTAACAGTACATCAAACAATTGAAATTTGAACATGTTTCTCGCGGCACCAACAGCACCAAAACTCTTGGGCTTCTGTTTGTTTAACCCATTGACCCTGCTAATATGGAAAGTGCACAGTTTGCATCTTGCATGCACGTACTGCTTCTCCAAGTTGCAGCAACTACTGCTCACAGCCACAACGATGCAGCACAGCGAGCCGAGGAAATTTCCTAAGCTGCACGAAAAAAACAAAACAAAAAAAAAAGTGATAATGGTGTGGGTGTGTGTGTGTGTGTGGGGGGGGGGGGCATATGATTTTTCTAACCAAACTGCAGCAGGAAGAGAGCCAACACATCCTCTTCTTGTCCAAATGGGCAGAGTATATGAATATTTAACTGCCATAAGAGATTCAAGCATCAAATTCCCTTTAAATACGAAAACGAGTGAGGAAGAAAAAATTATTACTGATTAGACACAAGCTCAGACGGCTGGGACAAGTTAAGAGATTTGGGGAAAGTGAAAGGACAGCTCTGAGACTTCCAGCCCTGCCAAATACTTGACTTATTTTTTTTCCAGCATCCAGCAATCTGTTTAGCTTGAAGCACTGACTCTACTGTGTAAAGATGCCCTAGATGGTGCATAATAAATGAGAAATGCTATATACACTGAGCTAAAGGCTACTGCAGAATAATTAGGCTGGAAAACTGAGCTTCAGCTAAACTGTATCCAGTGTAATTCAGTGTTATTTACACAGTATACATCCTCATTTATTTTATGCACAGTGTATGAGTAGTAGATATGACCTAGTATGAGTAATAAATAAATGTGTATTGTAGTAACAGTATGAGTGAACATGAGAAAAGAAAGAGCAGAGAGAGAACACGACCAACAAACGAGATGAAACACAAGCTATGAGAGAGAAGACACAAGTTAATGATATGCAGCGGTGGTGTACAAACACATGGGAGGTCCTGCAGCTTTCAGCAGCATAACTAAGGGAGGGTTCAGGGTCACCTGATCCAGCCCTAACTATAAGCTTGATCATAAAGGAAAGTTTTAAGCCTAATCTTAAAAATAGAGAGGGTGTCTGTCTCCTGAATCCAAACTGGGAGCTGGTTCCACAGAAGAGGGCCCTGAAAGCTGAAGGCTCTGCCTCCCATTCTACTCTGAAGTATCCTAGGAACCACAAGTAAGCCAGCAGTCTGAGAACGAAGTGCTCTGTTGGGGTGATACGGTACTATGAGGTCTTTGAGATAAGATGGGCCCTGATCATTTAGGAGAAGGATTTCAAAGAATTCTGGAGAAATATGATCTCTCTCCCTAGCTGCTGTTAGTACTCTTGCTGCAGCACTTTGGAAATGGCAGGTTAAGGAGACAGCATCAGAAGCTAGAAAAGGTTTTGAGGGCAAAGTTATGCAATGGAAGAAGCCGTGGTTACTGAAGGAGAAGGAAGTCCAAGAACTTGAAACCAGGCCACAAAATAAAGACTGTTTGTTCTGGTTTAGTGAGTTTGTAAAGTTTTCCCCCTTTTGGTTCAGCTTCTATTCACACACTGAATAATTCAAGTAATTACAAGAAGAAGAAGATCCCGTGTTCTGGAATAATGCATGTGTTCATGAGCTTTGCGGCCTCAGTGGCCGTCTTTAGCTCAAACTTGGGACCTTCATCTGACCCGGCCTGGTAGTTGAGTCGAAGGAAGGTTGGATCACAAACTAGCAGCTGCAGAACTCGTTGGGTCACTGGTCTGCTTGCTTCTAAACTGGCTGTAGTTGTGGATGGCAGACTGACGAAGGACTGCGATCACAGAGAGTGAAGAGCTGTCTGAATGTGTGTGAAAAATGGCTTCTAATTCAAACTTTCTGAGTGGTCTGCAAGTTTTTAAACAGCAGTCCATTTGAACAGCCCACACCTGAGTGAAAATGAACCGGACTAAACACCAGGTTTGAAAGGTAGACGCTTTTACAGACACTCTGATCGTGTCATCATTTCAAACCACTTGGGGCAGAACAAGGAGATTCTCTTCTTGTTCCATAAAGCAAAACTATTTCATACTCACTGGCTGAGTACGAACCTTTCTGATTTGATATACAATATTCAGTCTCTTCATTCTGTCACTATTGTCTAAAATTAAATAAAAAGAAGTCCCCAAATCGGAATAAAAGTGTCCAACAGCAGCAGCAGACTGAAAGCAGAGATAAACGACTAAAAGTGTGCCGTTGTGCCAGTCTCATTATAGTTTGAGCTCTGTGCTGGCAGAGTTATCTACTCCTCATCCGAGTAAAGACTGAGGTAAGTGTGCTCATCCTTCCTTCCTCTTCTTCCCTGTGTCCGTAACACGAATCTGTGCTGGGAGGAGCTGGAGATGGTCACCAAGTCCACACTTGTGTTACTGAATGGAATGTAGCGTTCAGGGGAAAACAGCTTAAACCTTATTTTGGAGCAAAGTGAAGGCTCCAGTCAGGCATTAGATCCCAGTCGGGTGGACTAACGTTAAGATTGCAATTATTAGGCAGCTAAAATTAATAGGACAAAGTGCAGCCACACGTTGGCACCTAAAGTAAAGGAGGAAAATGTCGCATACGTCTCAATCGTAAAATTCACAAAACTGAACATTTCCTGGATGCTTCAAAAAAAAGCCTAATAAGAAAGGATGATGATACGCACTTTGGGTATCTTACATTTTGACATTTAACCCAAACAAATGTGATGCATATGTTTCAAACATGGAGAAATATTTATCAGCACTTTATGTTAAAAACAGGGACAAAATGGATGGGAACTTAAAATCTTATTAAAATGCTGAAGTGATAATAAATTGCATCACAATAAAAACAAGAAGCCCAGCGAGGCAGCTCCCTCTGCGAGGATTTCCTTTAAGGAACAGTTTGGATTTTTATGTATCCATTTTGTTTTGTTCTTTTTAAACATACTTTAGGAAGTTTGCAGTGCAGTAAAAACAAAGTGCAGCCTTCTATTATTTGCCCCGTTGCCCTTTACGTGGATTCATCCTCTCTCTTGACAACTTGAAAGAAAGGCAGACGTGAAATGTAAAAGTGAGGTCAGAGGTCAAATGTGATGTGATATGTGGATGCAAACTATAATGTGATACTTAGTATCCCAGCATCATTTCCTAAATGCTGCTAATTCAAACAGAGGCTGCAGAATTCGAGCAGTTTTAAAGATTAAAAGCATTTAATGAAAGTTTGACCTTATTTGACCTTCAAGAAGAGGTCAGAGGTCCAAAGTGATGTGATACTTTGAATCCCCATATGTATGCCAATATGCTGTCAGTACACGCCGCACTTGTAAGAATCACAGTTCTAAGGCTTTTTGTCCATCTTGGACCAATAAATCATGACACACGCATGACAAACGCAACCAAACACAACCTCCTGGAGGTAATAATCAGCGTGACGACAGAGATTAACATATAATAATGACTTTCAGAGTCTCTGCAGGTGCAGCGAATAAAGACTCAGTCACCGTTTGAGGAGATGTGAGAGCTTCAGACTCTTCTTGACAAATTTCCCTCCCCCATCCTGCCTACATTCACACATAAATCCTTTTACTACTTACGGTTTGGTAAATGGAAGCAGCCCTTTAACGGTTCAATTTCAGACTAATTCATTATGTTTTCAGACTGTCTGCTTGTGGATGCTCTACTGATGAGGCATCAGCGGCAGCAGATTCATCCGTCCTCTCACATCCACCTCCTGCAGCCACCAATGTCCCGAACTTCTCAGTTTCATTCTACAATCTCCCAAAAAAAAAGAGACTAAAACAGAATATCCCCTAACAGCTCCCGCAGATATTTTCTGTATCACAAAGCTGCAACCAGCCTCTCATTTTGGTACCTGCTGTATGAGTGGATGAGCACCCCCACACTGCTGCAGGCACATCTATTTCCAAAAGAGCTTTTCAATTTTACAATTTCTGTTACTAAAATTCAGGGGGTCTTTCTTCTCAGCAGGCCATTTCTTTATTTCCTTTTGTGGAGGCTCTGCTCTGATATCAACAAAGCGCAGAACGACAATTTTTGCTCTTCATTGACTTTTAATTATATTTCAGCTCCAAAAACAGCAAACAATCTGTTCATACCTGCCTCAGGAGATGTGTGTGTGTGTGTGTGTGTGTGTGTGTGTGTGTGTCTGTGTGTGTGTGAGAGAGACGGCAGAAGAAACAGGGAGGAAACAGCCTTGTGAAGCTGGTTACAGGAGCCTCTCTAAGGGATATAAAAATACTTGTCCATTAAAAAGAGATGTGAGAGAGATATTAATGAAGAGCTTCACGAATGCATTCATGCAGCATGCCCTCAGTAATCTGATATATAAATATAGCTGGCAGAATAGTACAGATCATATACACAGGCAGACTGAAGGTGAAGCAGTGAAATCGACTGACCACTTCAATTTATCTTGGTCGTCAAAACCCAATCATATCAGGAGGTGAGGGTGTGATGTCACCTGCTGAATAAACATGTTTGCAGCCTGTTGGCTCTCTGTTGCTACTGCATACAGCTAAAGAACCGCAACACAAACTCAGTGCAATATGAAAAACAGATTCTCAATTTTTGTTTCCACCAGCACCAGAACCAAACACCCACCCACACACACAAAGTTCAAGGTGCTATATATATATATATATATATATATATATATATATATATATATATATATATATACACACACTCTGCACACACACACACACACACACACAAAAAGACTCAAGTGCAATCACATGCAGCGCCTGCTGGCAAATGTCTTTGGTTTTCAGTATTTATATTGGCCTGACAGGGTTCCTTTCATCCAGCCTCTCATGGAGCTGCTGCTGCTCTGTGCCGTATGAACAGATCATCCTGACTTACAGGCAGCTCTCCCTCAGAGCTGCACAAAGAGTCAGGGCTGCACAGGGCGGCCGTCAGAAGAGAGACCTCGGAGCTGTCAGACGAGCTGTCACGTCCAACCTTTACGGTGACATTTCAGTGTGTGGCGCTTCTCTTCCCTGGTAAGACTTAAAGATTGCAGTTAAAAAAAGTCATTTTGTTCTACTTTTTATTTTACAGAACAACATCAGCCCCGAAAACTCAGACTGTCAAAATGGAAATCAGGAAACTGAGCGGCTGCAGCAGGGAAGAAGCTGCTGACACTGCAGGAGGAGAGCCGAGTGAAAAATGCAGGATATAAATCTATACATTCACTGGTGGAGTACCAGGAGACACTGATGCTGCCAGCAGTGTGCGAAAAGCACAAAAAAACTGACACCAATGTGATAAAATAACAGATGGAGTCATTAGGGTTACGGTTAATGCACCTTTGGATATGCAAACAGAGGCTGCAGCGACCTTAGTAAATATTTGATATGATGCAACACATGGTGGGCATGGTGAGTGACCCAAATCAAAGAAACCCGCAATGCTGTGTGACACCAGCAACCCTAAAATGATGTAACTCACTCTCTGGAGGACATCAACAGCTGTTGCTTAGCATTTAAGTATGTGTGTGTGTGTGTGTGTGTGTGTGTGTGTGTGTGTGTGTGTGTGTGTGTGTGTGTGTGTGTGTGTGTGTGTTGCACTGAGGGGTGAAGGTGCTCTTTCAGCTTTAATGTGTTTGTGGGCTGCAGCAACAGCTCTGGACTTTATGTTCGTATTTCCATGCTGGTGCTTCATTTGGATATTAATTCTCTGAGATTTGCCGGGCTCTTTAATTGATGTGACTTCGAATAGTTTAAAGAGTTGGAATTCTGCCTCACAAAGAACATTTTATAAACGAGCAGTAAAAATGATGCCGCATTACGAGCAATACCATATTCTCTCCTTATTATTGTATCAATGCTGTGATATTCTGCTGCTGGTGTGCATGTTGATGCCGTAAAATTAAAATTAATTAATCAGTGAGATGTTTAGGAAAATATTTTGTATTTAGATCATTACTTTACTCACATCCACAACCGCTCCTGTCCAACACTACTGAAATCTTACATTAGGGAACTACTACACTCACTCTTTATTGTCTCACGAGGTACAAAATGGTATTGCAGGGACTGCATGTCATATAATCTTTTAATATTTAAACTAAAAACATTTTTAGCATGGTTACAAAATAGAAATACATATAATAGAAAGACACAGTGTATAACCTAAACCACGAGAGGCCCACAAGCCGGTGTTGTCCTAGTGCAGAACCCAAACCTGGAGAAATGGATCAGAAAGGGCATTTGGTAAAAAAACATGTGCATCATCAAGAATGAGATTTCCATATGGGAAAGCATCGATGACATCGGTGCTGCTGTTGAGCAGTGTGCCAGTGGAAAACCGTGCTACTGTTGGGTGAGGACAAAAGAGGGGGGGGGGGCATGTTTGCAGGCAGTGAGAGAGAAGGAAAGGTAGGAGCGTGGGGGCGAGTGTAGGGACTTACAGGAGGGACAGCAGATATATTGGGCAAAGGATGTTGCCAGCTAAGAGGAAAAGAGGAACCACAGAGGAAGTTTATGGGTGTGAGAGAGGACATGGTGTGACGGGTAGGTGTGACAGAAGGATGCTAGGGTGCGACGGAGGCAGATGATCTGCCCTAGCGACCCCTAGAGGGAACAGGTGCAAGAAGAAGACAGATGCTGCCGATTTGTTGCGCATTTATTCTGTTTGGTTAAATGCAACCGAGGGGCGGCACAGTGGTGCAGCGCTTAGCACTGTAGCCTCACAGCATGACAGCCCTGGTTTCAATCCACCGACCGGCCTGGATTTCTGCGTGCAGTCTGCTTGTTCTCCGGTTCTGAGCCGGTTCTCTCCGGGCACTGCAGCTTCCTCCCACAGACACGCCTGTTAGGGTGTGAGCTCGAATGCTTGTCTGTCTCGCTGTGCGTTAGCCCTGTGATGGAGAGGTGGCCCGCCTCTTGCTCTGTGACAGCCGTGACCACGTAACTACATAAATCTGTGAATGAACATTTCTTGTAGCTGCAGTTTTATTTTTATCACTGCAGGTCTATAACCTACTGCCACAATCCCAACCATACTCGTTTATGACTAGATCCTGAAATTGCTCGTACGTGGATTTCAGTGGTTTGCAGTAGATACCTGCTGAATTCAGGAGACTCGTTTGTGACAGGAAGTTTTCTTTAAATTCCTGTCGCAGTAATCAGGTTTTAAAGGAGGATTTGGCAGGTGGGGAACCCCGAGGTCTGCTGCAGCAGGGAAATGTGACTCACTTAGAAATGAGTCACAAAATAATTTGTACCGTGAGCTGCTCAGTTTTCTTTGTGGACAGATTTTGATCAGCTGGCCTGTGCTGCAACCAGCTGCACTCAACAGCATACAGGCTCATGCTACACGAGCTAACACGGCTGCTTTCAGACAGCACGAAGCTCTAAGCGTAGAATTTGGCAAGTGAGCCCAAACTGCATCATCAGCTTAAATTCAAAATGATAACTTCTGCCATTCTGCTGAGCTCACAGCGATCATGGCCACAGCAGCCAGTACGACATCCATCACCGTAAACTGTGCCAACTAACCAGTTTATCCTAACTAACCTGCACTAAACTGTCCCCTTTGAATAAAACAAGATTTTTCAGTAAAAACTTGACAGTTTAGTGTCACATATGGAGCAGATCTTACCTGAGAAAATTCCCTTTTTCTCAAAGCTTTCTGCATCTCAGAGGAAAACTTATCAGCATTACTGTTCGTTCTCCCAGGGACGTCCAGCCGCAGACTGCACAGAAACGTTTTGTGTGTTTGGCGCCATTTGTTGCATTTTAATTGCATTTGTTGAGCGTGTCGGCGGGACCGTGGGGTGGCATTACTCTCTGAAAAAGAATACTTTTTGAAGAGCACCTCCACAGCAGCAGGCAGAAGCACGGCCAGGCCGCAGCACATGAAAAATATGGTTTATATTATTATGCGCTAAACTGCCTAAGATTTATCTACTCGTGAACTGCAGGTGATCGTTCAGGCCCACTTTCAGCCCTGACTGGAACGTATGAAGCTTGTTTTTTGGCTCCCAACATTTAAAGTTGTTTGATGTGCTGAATCTGCTTCTAGTCTCCCGTGTATGTCAGATTACTCTTATTCTCTGCCACAACTGATTCTATTTTCTTCATTTCTTATTTTATTTTTTCAATTTTCACAGATCCTTCACCAAGCAGATACTCACACAGCACTGAGGTCGCACACAGCAGCCGGTTGTTTCTGTTATTTGGCTTTAATGCTCAGATCCTGCGAGCTGATGTCAGTAAACTGCACCGAGTGAGTCATGTTTACCAGCCTGAGCGGCCAGTGGAGGATACTAAAGAAATGAGGCAACGTGGGTGGATGTGAATCGATGACTCTGAATTCGAGGGGACACTAAATAAAAATTTTTCCACTGTGCAGATTCTACTCCGCACAAACACGGGCTCAACAGCCCGAGAGGCCCTACAGGCCACCCACTCACCAGCAGCCATCAGTTAGGACCGAACATTTACTGCCAGTCCCGTTTCTCAGAGCGCCGCTCCGGGTATGCAGAACTCCCTGGCCGCTAATTTGTTCCGCCATAATTCTCCAGGCTGGGGAGGAAACGTAAACTGTATCTGTGAGAAATAAGGAGGCTCTCACTGTAAATCACTCGACTGTGTGTGACCGAAGAGCTGCTCTCGAGTTGCGATCAAGTAGCTGCTTTTTTTTTATTAAACGCAGCTCGGTCATAAATCAGCCCGTCCATTATCATTTGGGGAAAAAAATCTACATGAGTGCTCACTGTTTCTATCATAATTCTTGGCAACGATAGTGGCAGGCTCAATATTTCCTCTTGTTATTGACAGTGGAGGCTGAAGTTTATCATGTTATCTTAATGAAGCATTTATCTGTGTTACTCTGTCTGCTCATCTCTCGCTGCTCTCCTGATCAGGAGGCTCTGAGGTCTCTGTGATTTAGATCCAAATCTCCAAAATGGTTTTCCTTCTCTCTGTGACAGAGAATATATATCTTTAATAAAATATCATTATCTAATTAGGGCTGTGAGGGACTCCATCGCAGGCATATGAGCGCTGCTGTAAAATCTAATGCCGGCCCGGATTAACTTCAAATGAAGCTACAACTTCACGAGGAAACAAGAGGATTGTGCAATAGTTGGAAGTGGACATATTCCACAGTTCATAATAATCCTCATACTGATCCTCGGCGCAGACTGATCGGCCGCCTCTCAGCGGAGGACGGCGTGGAGCTGGAGCTTCTGTGGTCTCAGAGCTGCGAGCCTGAGCTGATGTATCTGCTTGTGAAGTCTGACGTCATTAATCGGGGGGGAAACTTCAGGCTGTGGAGGGGCAGCTGGAAATCTGTTTGTTAACCTCTTCTTGCTTTTAAGCTTCAGGTGGAGTTACTGGGCGGGCTTCTCTTCCTGTGCCACCCCTCGGCGGTCCTTCCCACGCCCGCCTCCACCTTCCTGTGGAGTGTATCGGGCTGGAGGTTGCAGCAGTTCTCCGCCAGATGGTTGCTGCCGTTATGGAGAACATTAGGCCACCACCGTTACCTCTGCTTGCAAACGCCTGTTCATTCTAACTCAGTCTCTTCTCGCTTCTCCTCGTTACCTGGTCTGCACACCCACAGAGACCTCGCATACCTGAAGACCTGCTCATCCGCCTGCCCGCTCTACACCTGTCATCTCCGCCATCTCTCTGATACTCGCCAGCTGCCCACACACTACCTCCAAGGCTCCATTCATTCCTAACTCAGAGAAAGACTGCTAACCACCCTCTGGCTTTCTCACGTGAATCACATCTTCCTTTTGGACTCCAGGTAATCCCTCGTCTCCTCTCCAACAGCGCTCCGATGTGCCAGTCGGCATGCTGCAGAATTCCCACGCCAACTGCCTTCAATCTGTAAACCAATCACTCCTTTTTTAATAAACACGTTAAACCCGCCCGCCGCTGTCCCAGTCTGCTCTTTGGGTCTGCTTTATCCCAAACCATCACAATGTCTGACATGAGGTTAGTCATTAATATGTCCACACTGATTCTTTTCTGACGCGCTCCTCCGTGGACTCACAGCATGGACACCCAGACTGGAAATCCAGTCGGTGACACATCAATGATCCGCAGATACCACCTTCAGGCCCACAGTGATCAGCTCAGTGAGTGAAATGATGTCGACTATAGATGAGTGGCACAACACAAAGGCATGCAAGCTGCATTAACGGCTGGCGTTTATGTAGGCGACCTCTTACAGCCGTGTGAATGGGAGCAGGTAAAATTCCTGAATGGAACCGCTTCTGAACAAATACAAAAATGGTTTTTTGAACTTCTACGTTTCTATTAATAAAGACGTTTCAATCATTAGTCTGTGCTGCTGTCTGGGTCGTGGTCTGCTCCTCAGGTACCTTACAGTCAGAGCTCTGTGCACGCTCTCTGCTATTAGAGCCCATTTCCTATCTCTGGCAGCAGCCCAAGCACGGCAGCCAAAGCACCAGGAGAAAACACTTGTACAATTCCACTACAATCAATCCATTGTTCCTGCCCCCAAATTAATCAGTAAGCACATTTGTTTCAAGGACTCAATACTCCTTTCAGTCTGATTTCCATGGCTAATAGCTGTAGTTGGCTCTTACCTGCAGCTCGCAACAACAATTCACCTCAACTCCCTGATTTTAAGAGCAGTGGCATGCACCCTGTAGGCTCTTCCATAACTGATTATCACCACTGTGTTGATTTCTGCCTTCTCCACTGATGATGGGACACTGGAAAACACTGCAAATATGCAGAAAGTCTCCTGTCAGAAACTATTAAGACTGTGCCAAAACAGAGCAAGTGCAGCATGAAGTGGAAAACAAAAGGACTGAAGGACTCATCAGCTTTGGATTTGAATAAATTCCCAGCAAGTCTCATTTATCCTTTTTCTAAACCCAGTTTCTTCCTGCCGTGTTTGGCCTTTACACCTTCCTCTTAAGCGAATGATTGGAGTCATGACCGCGTCAGCAATGAGAATAAATTGCGCTCTTGATAGGAAAACCAAACTTGGCCGTGCCGGAGCACTTTTTTCCCTCTCCTTTAGAAATTGCTTTTGTTTTGATGAAGGTCACAGAGATGCAGATCAGTGATGGTAACAAGCACTTTTTTTTTTTTTTTTAAACGGGGCATTTCTATAAGGATGAAACCATCCTTGGAAAGATCTCTCACCTTCAACTCACACCTTTGAAACTCATTACAATAGTCTGCTGTTGTTCCAGTGTGAAATATGAGATTACTAAGAATTTCAAGAGGCATTAGTTCAGTATTATCTGTTACACCCAGGCTCAGAGTCAGTGAATCGCTGATGCCATTTGGCTACCAGCGGACTTGTAACATCTGAGTATAAAAGTATTATAAAAGTGTGCAAAGCCGTCTCTGCTGGAGAGAACCCAAACATCAGGTTTATGATGAAAGACAAATAAGGCCACCGTGCACAGACAGACGCTGGTTCCCACGTGCTGGGAGTCGACATTTGGAGCCACACATAAATCCTCGATTCATACATAAAAGCATGTTCATTCTGAAGATGGTAAATAATGTACTTTTAATGTAACAGGTAAAGTTTGCATTCTGTACATATACATACACAAATATGCATATGATTATTTTGACAGTTCAGTCTCTGCTAGCCAGCTAACCCTGCATGGCCCCGACATCTCATGTTCCCCTGTGGTGACTTACCAAGACGCTACAGTAACGGTACTCCACAAGTCTCCAGTTTTATGATTGAACAGACTGCAGATCCATCATCACAGACTGCAGCTGGTCATGGCAGTCCTGGGTTCTGGAGGGTGGCTCTAACCAGAACCTGCAGTGGGTGGAGAACCGCTTCATGAGCCGCTACGCCGAGCAGAACGAGGACTACCAGCTGCAGTCCAGGATGGTGCATGCTCAGCCTGATAAGGGACACAGTGGAAAGGCAGCTGGGTCACTGCTACATTAACCACAGTCACCAAGCATATTTAGTATTATGTAATAGCAAGGGCAGATGTGAACCTGCCTGCAGCTCAGCCGTGCAGCATACACGGTCACCTGCTCATCACCTGAGCCACGCTGACAACCCCTGACAGGAATATTTTGGTGACCGATCAGATCTCGTCTTACATTTTACACCAGTGCAGAAATGAAATTTCTGCAAAGTCAGACTCCGCAGGTTTTCTGTGTCAGAGTTTCAGCAGTGCACCAAATACATGATTTTTTCAAAAATGTAACAGAACCAGCACACAGGTAAAACTGTAAACAGCTACATTGTATCAAAATCCATTATGATTTACACACGTCATCAGCAGTTCATTTTTAGGCTCGTCTGACCGCGTCATGCTTCTTTATATTTTGCAAAAACACCTCTTTATATTTTTGCCTGTTTTGACTGGAAACTTTATGAAACATAGTGCAGACTGATTAATTTAGACACTTTTGATTATATTGAAATGAATTCTGCCATAACCCGAGTCTCCTCCCAAAGTTCTATGACAGAAAATCAGAGGATTGTATAAATTTTGACCAATTTTGCTGATTTTTGTCCATAACTTGGAAGCCCTTGGCCATCCAATTTCTTTAATCCTCTGTTATTTCATACCAAAAATAAAGAGAATTTAACTTTTTTAAAAATCAGGTGGCTTTGCTATATTTAATTCATTGATTTAACCTTTTGCACACATAAAGGTTCAAATGGTCCTCTGTTGCCCGTGTTCTGACTGATTTAATTATTCTTTGTGATCCCTGCTTTGCGTTATGTTTATGTATTCTTTAGAGTACTTGTGTTGCTCCGGGTTCTCAGTTGCTTTAGAGTTTAGTTCTTCCCTCTGCGTCCCGTCCTCTTGTGTCAGGTCCCTTATATTCAGTCCATACGTGTCTTTGTTTTCCCTGTGTAGTTTTCTCACTTCCTGTTTTACTTTGAAAGCCAGTGTGACTGTGCTGTGCATTAATTCCATGTGAAAGACTGGGAACCGAATCAAACAGTCACATCAGTGACTATGTGTAGCATCAGCAGCTTGTTAGCTCATGTATCCACAGACTTCAGCTCAACATGGCAAACAGGAGCGAGCCTCCACCTTTTTCAGCTGCTCATGAACTGCACTGTACAAGCAAATTATTTACAGGTGGAGGTAAATCCTCAAGGAAGCGGATCACCAAATGAGCGAAATTAGATATGAGCCCCATTATGGTCTGACTCAGACAGTGTGGGGGTGTTTCTTTGGTCCCATTTATTTATCAGTCCCACTCTGATCTGATTCAGCTCCAACAAACCAACCCAGAGACCGCAGGACTCACATTACTGCCTAAAATAAAACACACACAAAATATAAAAAACACACTGAAAGTAAATTTAATTCCAGATTCATCTCTACCAGCTTCTGCAAGAGGGAGGTGATTAAAATGATTCCTTTCAGCAGCATAATTATCATTTTGCATTTCATTTCTGCATATATGGAACATTTTAATATAGATGAAAGTGAATTCCAGCATGTTAAAAATAGTCCTCTTTCTCCTCAGACTGAGGAACTTATTAAGCCTTCTGCTGTTTCCTGTAAAACTTTACAGTGTGCCAATGACACTCAAAACAAGAAAGGAGTTCCTGCGGGGGGCCCGGGCATTTACTGTGTTTGAATATCAACTATTGAAGGAACATCAAAAGGCTGCAGAGTGATGGAAAAGAAGATGAAGGCTAAAGGAGGGGTGCAGGGAGAGAAGAAGAAAACAGGAGCAGGTTGAAAGGTGAGAGGAGGGAAGAGGGGAAGTGAGTGATGGAGCGAGGGGTGGCGATCCCCAGGGAGGGGCTACAATAGTATGAATGGGGGACATGAGCCCGGAGGCCCGCTGGGCTAATGATGAGAAACCTGGGGAGCCCAAAGCAGACACAAACACGAGCCTTCTCCTGCACTCATGAGGACACCTGTGGACAAACCTGACCTCTGATATGACTCAGAAAACGCTGGCCCGGATTGCATCCGCAGGTTTAGCTGCAATTAAATACGATAACATTTATAAATGAAGATTTATACACAAACCCCATCCTTTAAATAAAAGCTTGTACATGCAACAGAAATAAAACCCTTAAACCATCAGGATCAGTCATCACTCTGCTGCCAGAGGTTTGAAAAGCCTGGTGTCACACACATTCATTATGACCGTCAAAGATAAGGTTCTTTACATTTTCACTGCTTGCAGAGGAAGTACATCAGAGAAAACATGTGTGGTGTGATCGTGATCATCTCAACCTCAAATCAGCTCAATCGCAATTCTGATTTTTGAGTGAATGAGGGGCTATTTTGCAGCTGCACCTGATGCCAGCGGGTCTGTTTGAAGGCACAGGTGAGACTGATGGTTGCCTACAGCACCGCCAGCTGAAGGGGCACCGACGAGAAGAAATTCACGTTGAAAGACTGAATTCAATATCCTTTCTTCTTTACAGTAAACGAAGCCTCTGTTGTACAGTGAGACACTGCTGAGTTAAACCTGCGTGTCTGTCTGGTTCTTGTTCAGCCCACACTGCCGGAGATACCGACTGGGCTCTGCTGCCACTCTCTTCACATATGGCTGTGAATTAGTGACCTGCTGAGCCACAGAGTGCATTAAAGCTGCAGTCGCTTTGAGTAAATTGTGTGACAGAAAGCAGCAGGGAGCGATGTTAGCAGAGTGTCACTTTACACCTGAGACATTCAGCAGGTGAACTCTCATCTAAAGTGCTGTTTCACTCTGAGAACTGTTTTTAATCCTGAGCTTAATAAGTGTTAAGTACAGAGTAGGAATCAAGAATTATTTAGCCTAATGCTTAGCATAAGGTCTGAGAACAGAGCAAAACGGGCGTCTCCCTTTATGTAAGAGGTGCTGCGTGCTAGAACAACTCCTGAACCTGTATGCATCTGACCTGCAGCATCTTTGGAGTTCCTGCAGGTTCAATGCCTTCTCATCCGAGGCCTGTAAGCAGGTACTACAGTGACACGAACAACATGGTCTGTGGCGTCAGCAGCAGTATGGATGCAGAGAAATAATGTCCTCTTTGAATCAGCAATAAACCACATTAGGAGGTTCGAGGGACGGCGGCAGAGTAGGTCGCAAACGCCCGGAGACTGCGGTTTGTGTCTTGCATGAGACATTGTTTTTGCTCTGTGATTACTTGCTTCATTACTTTTGCTCTGATTCCAGGTCCATCACACCCGTCACCCACTAACCCTGCACGATGAAAAAAATACAGCAAGTACGTTTAAATGTGATGGCAAACGCATCGCGGAGGAATCAGGAGTGAGTCACGTCTCACATAAGGCCAGCGCATCACAGACGCGGACGTATAATAGATGAATGAAATCATGTGTTACTGCATGTTAGCTTTTTTGAAGGCAAACATAATGAATGTGAAACTGAAGGGCACACTGATCTGATTAATCCTCATTTCTGACTCTAATGAAGACCAGAACATTTGAAATGAGCATCAAGTTTTATTCAGTAAAACTTAAACTGAAAAACTGGCACCATGGACTCAGTTTTTATCGTAGAATAAAGGATTTAAGGGCCGTTTTTACACAGCCTTCTATACACAGGGGGAGACGCCCCCTGCTGGCCTCTGCTGCAGGTGTAAGGCACAGTAAAAATGCTCTTCAGCAGTCTCTCTGACCGCAGCGCAGCGCTTGTAAATGTGCACAGCTCAGGTAGACTTGTGCCAGGCTGGCTTCACCTGGCAGAGCTCCGTCTTTTGATGGCTGTTCACATTTGTGCTCCAAGCGCATTAGCATTTAATGTCACAGCGCCAAACAACTTCAGTAACAGATCTTCCTAACTGGCAGACAGTTTCCTGGTTTATCACAGCCACTGCATGCTGCTGGTTAAAAATACATAAAAGCAACAATAAATGATTTGATTGTTTCCTCATAAATCTCTGAGTATTTGTTTCTTTTCACAACAAACCTCAGGAAGTGTCCTTCCCTTATTCATTATTCACAGTGTGGTTCAAGAGCCGCAGCCAGTGTAATCTGGGTCTAAAACAGAGGAGGAGCGCAGGGACGCGATGCTGATGTCCTTATCTCGCTTTTGGAAAGAAATGCAAACAAGAACGCTCACAAAATGTGAACTCTTCCTCAGAGAATAAAGCTGCCTCCTTCACAGCCGTGAGCAGAACTCAATAAAGCAATTACAGACCCACCAGGCTGGCAAACAGAAGCACGACCTCGCCCAGCTCATCCTATTCTTATCCTAACATCCAGTCTGTATGCTTAAACCCACGTCCATCTACCCTGGGGATGGAAGGGTGGCCTAAAAGGACATCCACACTTTCTTTGTCTTCTTTGGGGGGGGGGGCATGAAAACAGAAAAGAACACTTACACCCATCCCAGGAGGTGTTTGAAGGTGTGCCGTCTTGCACAGAGATGCACGTTCAGACCACACACGACACACAACTGTGCACGGGCCCGACAGTCGATAACATTTCTCCCGTCAGATTAGATTTCCCGAATAGGAAAGAAGGAAGTTCAACCTCATGTACGCTTCCCCTCACCACCCTCCCACTCACTTAACTAACAGCTCCAATTAGAAGTGAAATCTTCCAGGACCCCCCGCTGACTACTACAACCTACCACCTATTAAGGGCCAGCACGGGTCAGTAAGCACTCACATCACGGACGTGGAATGAAAAGAATGCAGATTCACATTCAGAGCGGAGCTGCATGGCTCCGACAGTTTTTGAGACACATTTTAAATGCGTCTGTGTGGAAATGATGATTACTGTATTAATATCTAAATGGCAGGTTTTAGTTTGCCTTACGAAATACAAAAAGATTTTTTTTAGTCTCCTAGACTTGTCTATATGCTGCAGCAGAGACACCAAGACCTGAGCTCTCAGTGTGTCACTGGTGTTTATTAGCATAGATTTAATAAGACTGCGTTCCAACACTAAACATCCCACAGTGAAACTACCACAGTGACCGATTTTCGAAGGGGCTGCGATGGCGGTTTATGTAGACCTCCCCTCTTCAGCGTGAAAATGGAGGAGAAGCTCGTTACAGGCCGAGGCAGTGTGCCTTCTAGCGGGCTGTTTAGACCAAGGTGAAGGTTCCTGCTAGGGATGGCACGGTATCACTTTTTTAGGGCCGATACCGATACTGAATATCGGATCGGCGCATCCCTAGGTCCTGCATGACGAAAAGTGAATGCAAAGACACAAAGTGAGACAAATTCCTGACAGGAAATATGGCTGCTGGTTTCTCCCAATTTCTCCAAGTGCTCCTCAGAGGGGAGCATCTGATCACCCTCATCTCATCACTCCTGCTCCACCTTTACAATACAAAGTGATCTGAAATGGCTGTTTTCGTAGACCGGTGCGATTTTTCTTTTTAAGATGGATGCTTTCACGCCTACAAATCTAAAATCCAATATTCAACAGGCTCTCCAAACTAAACATCAAACTACATGGTGACAAAAGATGATAAGACACCTGAGTTGAGGCCCAAATTTCATCCGTTATTAATGTCAGCATCCAGCAGGATTTCTTTAGGCTGTGAGAGTGCTGCTGCTCGGTCTCCGGGAAGTACAGCAACACACCCCACCCAGCACCAACTACAGAAGCTTCTCCTTTCTCCACACCTACTATCCGCGTCACTGAATTCAAAGCCAAAGGTCTAACTAATAACAATTTCTTTCATAGGCTCTGATTGAAAAAATAATGACAGTCTAACAAATCAGGAAACTGCCGTGAAACAACAGCCTGCATTTAACGTAAGCTAGGAAGTGGAGGTGGGCAGCCTCCACCAAACTGAATCACCGCAGGAATGTTCCAACTATTAGCTATTATGGGATCCGAAGGCAGAGGAATGGAGTGTGTGTGTGTGTGTGTGTGTGTGTGCGTGCGCATGCGTGCAAAGGTTGAGAGATGAAGGCAAATATTTGGTTGCTAAGAGTGATCAGATGCAGATGTCAGGCTATCATCAGCAATGGGAGGAAGCCAGGGGAAGAGAGCAGAAGAGATAAAAGGAGATGAAGAAGAGAATTTACACGGCAGCCATCAGGGCAGCAGTTTGTGTAGGAAATATCCAGCTTCAGGCCGACATCTGCCTCTGACTTCAACTACTGCACCGCGCTGATCCCCACACATAATAAGCTGCATATGTATCCGTGAACTGGAACGAGTCCCTTGAACCTGAAACGTAAGTCAGTGTGCTTACAGTCACATGATATTTGTGTCTGAAATGTCCTAAACAGACACCGCCTGTGCAGTGCATTAGCCTTAAGCATTTCAGGCGGAATATAAACAAACGGCTATTTTCCATGAATCGCAGAGCTCGGCTGGCCCAGACGAGTGAGGACCTCCTGAAATGCCTCCTTCAATCAGGCTCGCTTGTTTCTATGAGCCGAGCGGTTTCATTCACCCTTAAAATACTTAAACACAGATGGGCGGATGAGCTCCACAAAGCAAACGCGTTGTGCTCGGAGATGATTGGATTTCCTGTGTATCGCGCTGCTGTGTATCTGTGCTATCACTGCACACTTAATAAAGAAAAGCAGAGGAACAACGGGGGTACTTTTTTTTTCTTCTAACAGAGCTGTCGAAGCAACAAAGACAGGAACCGGACATTAGCCGCACCTTCAGGGCTGCTTTAGCCTGAGAATCCACCACTTTCCTGAAACAGTAACAGCTGATGACCCCAGCCAAGAACTACTGAGGACTGACTTTTAAATACCTCCGATCATGCTATCACTTTTCTTTGTTCACATCCAGACTGTTCTGGTTTACCTGCTGCGACTGGCAAACGATGGAACCAGTAAATGCCACTTCAGACATGTTCACACGCACAGCTTTAAGCATTAAACCTCCAACAGTTTTTAAATGATCTGCCATTTCGGTTTGTGAGCTGAAACATGTGAAGCTGCACACTTCAGTTTTTGTGCGGCTGCTCCCTAATTTCCCAAAGGGGTCACCACAGCAGATGGATCCACACGTTTGATTTGGCACAGATTTCACGCCATTTACCCTCCCATTGATTGCTTGGGACCGGCACCAGGAGTGCACCAGTTTGTGGCCCCATCATAGCTGATGAAGAGATCCAGGTGGTGGAAGTTTAAAGGTTAAAAAACTAGTATAAAAACCACAATGACAACAAGCACCATTCTCTAACCTCACGTGATGTGATTTGTTTTCCTGTGAAGCCTTCATTCATACGTGGGGCATATATGCTTTATGTGCACAACACACAGATAAAACAGCCGTTTATTTCCCACTGTAGCTTCTGTGAGTTTGTTGGCCCGGTGGTCAGTGCTGGGAGGGTGCCCACGGCGGATAATCAAATGCCCAGTGAGACGCTGCAGCGGGGGGCTGAGAGTTAGACCACACCGGCTCTGCAACCACAGCTCCACAAAGCACTTTAGAGAGCAGGTAGAGATGTGAATTACACAGCAAAGGACAGCAGCAGCATAAGAATGAGGCCAAAAGATCGCCCGAGTCATTCCCCAGACCTGCACAGATAACATGGAGGCGGGAAGTGAGAGACAAAGGCTCTGAGCAGCAATTGTTAAGGTGCCACTGAGAAAGTTATTAAACTCCTGACTGCCACAGTGGGGCCGTTCCCCATGCACAAGAGATCCTCTAGGCCATGAGTGAGTGCACTAAAAGGGGGGCAGGGTGTTGATTAAAAAGAACGAAAAGCACCAAAAATACTGCTAGTCTAAAAGTCTGAATCACAGCCGACTAGCAAAGGAAGAATATTCAGTCGCCGCTTCAGACGCACCAAACACCAGAAGACACCCAAGAGTTCCTGTGTCCACATCCCAGTGTCGCAGATGTATTCCAGCTTCCTCCCACACTCCAGAGCCACGCATGTTACATTAATGGCTCTAGACTGTCTGTCTCTATGTGATAACCCTGCAATGGACTGGCAACCTGTCCAGGGTACAGCCTGACATTCTTAGCCACTGGGTAAAAAGACCCAGTAGCTAAAAACAACCCAGATTAAAGGGTTCCGTGAGCTCTGATAACTCAGAGTTTTTGTGCTGCGTGGACAAATCCCTGCAGTCTAACAGCATCTTTTTTGGCCATGAACCAAAGCAGACTGACCTCAGCTGCTGCTCTGCTGGAAGTAAAAGACAGAATCAAATATTCGGTGTCTCAGCTTGGTGCAGTTTGAATAAATCCTACTTAATGACCAGGCTGCTCAATATACAATGTAAACTACCTACTCTGAATATGATCAGAACCAGGCGTAACAGCCAGTGCCTCAAGACATCTTTAACTCTGGCCGATGAAATCACAGTAAGGACAAATCCTAATACCCCACTCTGGACGTCTACATTTTCAGCAGCAGCAAAATTTAACTTACCGAGGCCAAACACGCTGTAATGGAACATGGCGGTGGGTTTATAATGAGGTTTCCGTGGTCACCGCTCAGGTACGTGCTCTCTAAGCAACAGCAATAAACACACGAGCCTTCAGACGGTTCATGCAAATGTCTCCAAGTCCACAGGTGGAGCAATGACCTGAGTTTTTCCCACCGTTTGTAGCTTGTAATACCATCATATCTAGGAATTAATGAGTTTTAAAGCACAAGTATATAAAAATATCTCATCTCTTTCAGTCCAAAGGTATCCCCCACAAATATAAACACAGCATTTCATTTGAACCCCAGCAGATTTGTGACCTCTCAGGGGTCTATTTTGGCCATTGTCAGCTCTTGTGGACCATACAGTCTGCACTAATTAAAACGTACAAGGGAAAATACACAAGAGAAGGAGAGGGAGGCAGAAAGCAAAAAGGGGAAAGAGCAAGGCAAAAATAGACTTTCAGAGGAAGCCATCGCTTCTCATTACGGAGCACGACACTGTGAGGAGGTGGTGATGGACGGATGAGCCCACAAAGAGCGAAAAGGGAAAAAGACAGCGAGAAACAAAGTGACACTAATTTAGACGTTAAACTTAATTTTTGAAAAGGGAAGTAAGTGCAATGCTGGGTTTCATAACAGAGGTGGGGGCGGCGGAGGGGAAGAAAACTGCTCAGACTTAAATGCCATCACCAGCGGTGACCTGATTAGACTTTAAAAAACTGTTCCAGCAGAGTTCATGGGCGCAGACCTCGCAGGATAATTAGAAAAAAATTGTAATCATCAAGTTTCATTCAAATGGAACGTGGGCTCAGAAAATTATGCAGAACCTGCTTTTACGACGCCATCAGAAACTCACAAGGAACATTTAGACATGGAAATAGAATTCCAAGTACCTGCAGCCGGGCGTCTCTTGGTTTGTGTTGACAAAATGTCCCGCTCGCTCAGTGTGAGGTGGGGGCGGCGCGGGGGCAGCTATAGGCTGTCAGCCGACGAGCTGCAGCCTCTGAGCCGCGCAGAGCCGAGCAGGTCTCCGCCTGACAGAAGGATTTAGGAGGGTCAAGTGAAAGGCAGCTAATTGGGTTGGTCTGGCAAAGTGATCAGTACCCCCATAATGACACACACACACACACAGACACACACACACACACACACACAGACACCAGGTACAGTCTCAGAAACAGGAGAACAGCCCTTTTCTGTCCACATAAATATACATCCTAGGTGTAATTAATGGACCTTAAGGTTACTATGAGCATCTATTGTAGGGCTGAAAAAGTCACAATTATGTTCCCAAGCAGTGAAAGGTTTGTGACTTCGAAGGTCCAATATCAGGAGAGGGTCAATAATCAGACAAACGCAAAAAGAAATGAGATAAAATACTAATCTATGTCTCCAGGATTAAATTGGCCATAGATGCAGATGACAGGGCACCTGGGTGGCTCAGTGGTGGCAACCACACGCATATGCCACTTTGCGGTGCGGGTGGCGCAGGTTCGAGTCCCGGCCTGTTGCCTATTTGCCTGCAGATGACAGACAAAGCTTCGAGTGGTCACAAATGTGCTGCATTACTCCCAGCCCAGATCCAAGTTAGGAATGAATAATATACAAATAAATCAATGTGCAGGCAGAACAGCGGACAGCACCGTTGCCTCACAACAAGAAGGTCTGGGTTTGAATCCACCTTGTGGAGTTTGCATGCTCTCCCCATGTTTGTGTGCCGGGTACTCCAGTTTACTCCCACAAAGACATGCAGTTCCTGGGGTTAATTGTCTGTCTCTCTGTGTTGGCCCTGTGACAGGCTGGCGAACTGTACAGGGTGTACCCTGCCTCTTGCCCCATGACAGCCGGGATAGGCTCCTGAAAAGGAAGGATGGATAAACCAAATTTGCACATTTTTTGTATAAAAATTGCAAAATTTGAAGAAGTTTGAAACCAGTCTCTTCAAGGTACAAATCACAAGGGTACAAATAAGTACCTTAAGGGTACAGTCCCGTGACAAGCCACGGGTACAGTATTTTCTGAGTGTGCAGTTTTCTATTAGTAGTGAAGGTGTACTCGTGGTTCTGCTTCTCTGTGTGTGTCTGTGGGACACACCGACACAAACTAAATATGTTCCACTCAGTAGTTTGGTATTTCCATGTTAAATGTGGCAGACAGAGCTCCACTTCATCTTGGCCCACCTGTTCAGTAAGCAGTCAAACCCTCCGCTCACCATAGATTACTCATGCTAACGCTTCCACGCCTCCTCTGCCATCACGGAGGATCCTAAAATCCTTCGACGCGCTTCAAGGAGACAGAGGAGAGAGGAAACACAGGTGTGTCCTACATAAAGCTCTTTTATCAAGTTCAGAGCTGTATAACTGCTGCACCCCATGGGGCTTAACCCTTACCTTAACCTAACTGAAACTATGGAACAAATTATTTTCATTACCTGGGAGGAGCCAGTCCTGTTAGCATGTTTAAAAGCACCTTTACTATCTTCTCTGTTTCCTTTACATGGATCCATGTTTGAATCTCCACAGATGCACACATCAAATTACAGCAAACTGAAGGTCAGTATTACAGGCAGCATACAGATATATAAATACACAATCATAGAAATGAAATTGAAATTGAAATTTTGGCCCTGCTGAAGCCTTCAAATTGTCTCAGTGCCATAATTACTACTAAGGGTGTCAGTGTCCTGTCTGCCAATATGAATATAATTTTTTGGCTTTTAGCCTTTATTGACAGGATAATGAAGAAGACAGGAAAGCAGGGAGAGAGCGGGGGACTGATGCAGGAAATGGTCTGGGGCAGACTCGAACCCAGGCCCCTGTATTAGTCTTTTGGCATGTGGGTTGCCTACTCAGCCAAATGAGCTAATACTAGTGCCTGCCAATATTTTTCTTTTAATGTTGAGTTTTTTCTGGAAATTTAGAGAAAGGCTGTTGGAAACTTGGGCTGATTTTTGGACATACTATAGGATTGCTATCATAAAGTTCCAAATCTTCACCCATAAATATAAAAAATATATATAAATTTGTATTATCTTTGCTTCAAAATCACCCCCTTTTGCACCTCTGGACCACTTCCAGCTCTGCAGATCATCCCCTGACCATTTCCACTCTGCGTCTGCAAAACGTGCTGGATCTCCTTCAAACCTTCAAACTGAATTTAACTTTGGGCAAGAGGATAAGGTTGCAGGTAGCAAAATCTGTCAGACAGCAAGCCAATGTTGTTGCAGCTGATGTGCAGTCTCCATGCACTGCAGGGCAGGGCAGCAGGCACCACAGGTCAGTCTTGTCTACACAATGGAAAGGACTGAACCACAGATGCCTCAGGACATTAAACCATCAACATGTTTATTAGATCCCATTCCTACTAAACTGTTCAAAGAAGTCTTTCCAATTATTGATGCTTCAATCTTAAATATGATCAATCTGTCTTTATTAGGTGGCTATGTACCACAGGCCTTCAAGGTGGCAGTAATTAAACCGCTACTTAAAAAGCCATCACTGACCCAGCTGTCTTAGCTAATTATAGGCCAATCTCAACCTTCCTTTTCTCTCCAAAATCCTTGAAAGAGTAGTTGTAAAACAGCTAACTGATCATCTGCAGAGGAACGGTTTATTTGAAGAGTTTCAGTCAGGTTTCAGAATTCATCACAGTACAGAAACAGCATTAGTGAAGGTTACAAATGATCTTCTTACAGCCTCTGACAGTGGACTCATCTCTGTGCTTGTCCTGTTGGACCTCAGTGCAGCTTTGATACTGTTGATCATAACATTTTATTACAGAGATTAGAGCATGCCATAGGTATTAAAGGTACTGCACTGCAGTGGTTTGAATCATATTTATCAAATAGACTCCAATTTGTTCATGTAAATGTTCACACACTAAGGTTAATTATGAAGTTCCACAGGGTTCTGTGCTGGGACCAATTCTATTTACATTGTACACGCTTCCCTTATAGGCACTATTATTAGAAAGCATTGCATACATTTTCATTGTTATGCAGATGATACCCAGCTTTATCTATCCATGAAGCCAGATGACACACATCAGTTAGTTAGACTCCAGGAATGTCTTAAAGACATAAAGGCCTGGATGACCTCTAATGTCCTGCTTCTACATTCAGATAAAACTGAAGTTCTTGTACTCGGCCCCACAAATCTTAGAAACATGGTGTCAAACCAGATCCTTACTCTGGATGGCATTACTTTGGCCTCCAGTAACACTGTGAGAAATCTTGGGAGTCATTTTTCGACCAGGATATGTCCTTCAATGCACATATTAAACAGATATGTAGGACGGCACTTTTACATTTGCGTAATGTTTCTAAAATTAGAAACATCCTTTCTCAGACTGACGCTGAAAAGTTAATCCATGCATTTATTACTTCTAGGCTGGACTACTGTAATTCATTATTATCAGGCTGTCCTAAAAGCTCCCTGAAAAGCCTTCAGCTGATCCAAAATGCTGCAGCTAGAGTACTGACAGGGACTAGAAAGAAACGAGAGAGCAGATTTCTCCCATACTGGCTTCTCTTCATTGGCTCCCTGTTAAATCTAGAATCGAATTTAAAATCCTTCTCCTCACATACAAGGTCTTGAATAATCAGGCCCCATCTTATCTCAAAGACCTCATAGTACCGTATCACCCCAATAGAGCACTTTGCTCTCAGACTGCTGGCTTACTTGTGGTTCCTAGGATACTTCAGAGTAGAATGGGAGGCAGAGCCTTCAGCTTTCAGGCCCCTCTTCTGTGGAACCAGCTCCCAGCTTGGATTCAGGAGACAGACACCCTCTCTATTTTTTAAGATTAGGCTTAAAACTTTCCTTTATGATCAAGCTTATAGTTAGGGCTGGATCAGGTGACCCTAAACCACCCCTTAGTTATGCTGCTATAGGCCTGGGCTGTAGGGGGCGGGGGTCCTATAATGCACTGTTTATTTTCATTCACCTTATTTACTCTGTTTATACTTCACTCTGTATTTAATCATTAGTTATTATTAATCTCTGTCTCTCTTCCACAGCATGTCTTTTGTCCTGTCTCTCTCCCCTCAGCCCCAACCGGTCGCAGCAGATGACTGCCCCTCCCTGAGCCTGGTTCTGCTGGAGGTTTCTTCCTGTTTAAAAGGGAGTTTTTTCTTCCCACTGTCATCAAATGCTTGCTCATAGGGGGTCATTTTGACTGATGGGTTTTCTCTGTATTATCGTAGGGTCTTTACCTATAATATAAAGCGCCTTGAGGTGACTGTTTGTTGTGATTTGGTGCTATATAAATGAATTGAACTGAATTGAATAGAACTCTGCATCTTAGGACTGAACCTATGAATGAATGAATGAATGGATGAATTTATGATGGATAACTTTGTGTCAAATGTCAGAAACCCAAAAAAACTGTATATCCTGCGTGCACTCCTGACCATCCTCATGGTTGGACACGGCATATGATGATCACTGCATATGGTGCACACAAATATGAATTTCTGACCGCCTCTGTAAAAATCACTGTTAATAAATGTATAAGACATATGAGAGAAAACAATGTAACAACCTCAAAAAATCCCTCAAATCAAGCCACAATGCACAAACTCATGAACTTACTCTGCAGGAGTGCTTTTTAAGAGTGTGTGCATGTGGGAGTGCGAGGCACAGGAGTCGAGATGCTGAGACAAAGTGAAGCGTACTCGGTACAGATTGTGAAGTGCAGCGTGTGTGAAAGGCAGCAGGCACAGAGCAAGCCAACCGTAGTGTGACTACACCAGGCCCGTAACCTGAGACTCGACTATTATCGCCAGCGATGATTCTCCACGTGAAAGTTGGGTCAGTGTGGGTCAGTTTGCTGTCTGTGTGAGTTTGAGGTCCTTCATGAAATTGCAGATGCTTAACTGCAAGTGATCAAAATAGATATTCCATAGAGTGATGCAAAAATAACAGGAAGCAGTCCAGAGGTTTCACAAGGAGACGACCTTGAAGGTGAGACTGTCCTAATTTAAATCAGGTGTTTTTTTTTTACTTTAATGGACAGAGTGGCACCTTTGATCACACCTCGTATTTAAATGGTAAAATATTCAGTATTTGTTCTTGGCAGCGTGCAGAAGTCTTTGAAGTACTGAGTGTAATTTAAGAGTTCTCACGTCATGTTTTTTATTCATTATTATGATCTAAGTGCTTCCAAAACACTGGCTCTGGTCCTGCTCCCTCGAATGTGGCAGTTTAAACATATGTACTAAAACACTGTATTTACACTAAAGCATCCTTCATATTAAGATGTTTACTGCATCATGCAGCATTATTAACCTAAAAAGTAAAGAAGCAGCTTCTAGCCTCAGACTAAAAGATGCTGTGGGTATTTTAGAGCGCTGAAAGGACAAAAAAAAAGAATCACACGAGTGCAGAAACAGAGGATCTACTTTGCATTAACTCGGGTCTTTGTGGCAAACAGAGGACATTTAGTTTAGTTTAAAAATGTAATTACTACAACTCCCGTGGGGGGGAAGAGAACTGCCAGGAGGACGTTCACAGGAGGAAATTAATATCCGTTTTTCCCATAGGTACATCACGTATTTGTCAAAGTAATTACACTCCTCTAGCAAAGATATGAATTAATTAGAGCAATTTGAAGGAAATTCATGTTTTGGCCATCTGGGAACAGTCAGGGACAACACTCCCACCCGTGCCTTTTAACCTCACACATCCACTGAAGGATGTTTTACAGAGGAGTCTGTATTTAGGGAGTTTTCCATTAAATACTGCATAATGAGTCTACTTGAATGTAACTGGATACCTCAGTTCATTAACAGCGAGCCAAATGTGTCAGCACTGAGGGCCAACTTAGAGAAAGTGACATTAAAGAAAAAATAAACTTTGGATGAATTGGAAGAAGGGCGCAGGGACAGATGGAGCAGCTACTGGGCGAGGCTCTGCGAGGTGGATCTAAGCCACCACGCTGTGGGATTACGCAGAGTCAGAGCCGAACATTCCTGATCCTGATTTTAACGGCACACCCATCCCTGTAAGTGAAACGTCACACAGCAAATAAAATCTTCACACCGGAGCCGGTTCCTATACCTGTTACTTTTTGGATCCAGCACCCAGAACTCCTGAACTCCAGAGGTGGGCGACATTGTTCCCAAAGGGCCCTAACGAGTCGGATAAAGGAGGCCACACATCGGACAGCTGGACTGAAACCTGACTGCCGTTAGGTCTGCACCACTGTAGAGATCACTGATGAAACACTGACCTATTTATGCCACACTGTTTTACACTCATCAACCTTTAATATTTATTTATGCCTACATCAATCAGTGATTCTGCCAGTGTACCACAAGCCTGGCAGCCTGCCATCTTTAACTGGCCACCCGCCGTGCCAGTGCACCGGGACTTTTCTTTAGACAAGTCGGGGTCATGTGTCCTGCTGTTATTGTTTATTCGATTATATTAACATTAGTGTTTTTACGCATGAAAGAGATGATCGCAAAAATGTCATGACTTAAGTCCTGCCCGCTAATAAAGGTAGGCTAAATCACTCATTGCCGCGTGTGAGCAGGATTAAATATGATTCTGTGCTCTCTCACACACATCACGTCCTCTTGTCGCCTCCCTCCTTTTCTCCTTGGGTGCAGACCCACACACATGCAGCTCCACCGTTCTCTGTGTCACTGCAAGACTGGTGATCACACTTGAAATGGGTGGACGGCGCTACATCACATTACCAAACTTGATGTGGGCTGAGATCTGATGGGACTGTGACTGAGCCGGACCACCTGAACTCATGCTATACTCAGTTTGTGTCAAGCTGACGGTGTGCGTCAGTCACACACAACAAGCTGCTGTTGGACTCACGGCATAAGTGAAACAACTTCACTTTTTAAGGCCAAACTATGATCTTACCCTCACTGTAACGAAGCAGTTTTCAGAGCCTAAACCTAACCGGCAAATGGGTGAAAAGACAGCAAAAACCAAAGCGAGGGTCCAGACGGGATGTGAAGCACACGGTTTCTGCCTGATGAACATGTGACCTATACCACCGTCATCTCCAAGTCCTGAAATCACTAAATCTGAACCTGAACGTGGGCTCCAGCACAGCGTTCATTCATCGCTGAGGAAGTGACCGACTGAAAGAAAGCAACTTCAAAACAAAACACACACACACACACACACACACACACAAAATAAAGCCTGAATATTACTTCCAGCATTAGTTTCTAAAGGTGCTCCCAGTTTCTCATCACCATATGAACTGCATGAACGCAAACCACAAATAAACTGTCACGCAGCCTGGGGAGGGAGAGCTCGGCTTGCCGACACACCCAAACCGCCTCTGCTAAAACACTCAGCGGGTCAGTGTGTGTCGCCGCGACAGGGAGGCTCATATGTCCTCACGGCGAGGCCTCGGCGGTAAACACAACAGTGTGTAACCATGGTTTCTGGAAAAAGCAGCTGAGCTCAGATAAGGTGGATTACAGTAGAAGCAGTGGGCAGAGGGAAACTGAGCCAGGTGGAGCTCCCAGGTGTAAAGACTGCTGTTGCCCAGTCCGGTGTCACTAATAAAGTGTCCTGGGTCCCTTCCACTCTCCCACCTTCTCTAAATCATCTTCATTTGCATCTAATAAAAGACCGCTCACAAAACAGAACTTTAATAATTATGCAAGTAGGTTTTAATATTTTGTGTAGCCACACTAATAACAGATTTTCAAATAAAATCAGAGGTAAGGAACAACCTTTTATATGGCACAGCTGTTGAATTAAACGTTCTATATTACACTGAAAATGGGTCTTTAAGCACCCCAAGGATCAGAGCCTTTGTGTTAGCTTTAAACAGAAAAACCACACAACATGTCTGCTAACACACACAGGAGTTCGGCCATGACAGACGGCCGCAACCTCACTCACTGGACTTCCATTTTGGAGCCTCAGCGTTGCTGTTTGGACAGCCATCGTGCTGCTGGTCATATCAGCCGGAATATTTGGCCAGCTAATATGGGCTGGCTCGGTTACGAAGCCGCATCGGACGGGCACAGGAGCATCAGATACCTGCTAATCATCCGAATAAAATCCCACAGTTTCACTCCTCAAACTGGGGCTCCGCCTTCTTGGATGGTCTGTTAGTCCAATGAAGGCACAGCAGCCGTATTATTGGTCAGAATAACACACTTTATGGCCCCGATTTAGCTCCATACAGCTCTGCTTCTGTGTTTGTGTCGTAGGTTCATCATTCCGGCAGGAGAGCTGAGCTCAGTGTCACCCAGTGGGTGCTAAGGCACTGATGACCGAGATTGTTTTGATGAGCAGCGGGGGGGAAGGGGGCCGACTCTGTAGACTTTGGGAGTGATTCAGTCAGAGTTCCATGCAGTTTGTCTTCTCTGCAGAGAAAATGCAGGACTGTCTGTCCGCTGGACTCCAGCTATAAAAGATTTCATAAGCTGGACTGTTTGTTATTTTGCTGCGTCATTGGCAGCTTCCTGTCTGAAAATGAGCCTGGAACTGAAAGCATCCAGAGGTATAGTGCTATTCGTTTAAGTACCGGGGTGTGTGCACACATGAGCACGTGCACGTTTGAGTGGTAATCCGTTGCCTAGTTCACCACAGTGGCACGTTCACATCATTCAGCTCTAACTAAGCAAAGTGATCAAATGTCAGACTGCATTTAAGAACATAACTTCGACCATCATGCATGCTGCTCACAGCTCTCTCCTCCCTGGATGTCTTCTCGCTCTCTTTCATTCTTTCCTGTGGGGTAGTTACCCACTCTAACTTTGATGCCATCTCTCTCCATCAAGTATTCTCTGGTGAATTTTGAATTCTACATTTTTCACAGAGTTACAGATATATCTGACAGCTCGGGTGAAGGCGGGACTCGCCCAGAGCTGCTTTGTTACAAACTATCCCACCGAGTGAACCTGAAAGCTGTGTAACAGCTGACTGTACGACGTGCCGAACAACACAAAATACAACACACAAAACATTTACCAGCAAATCCACATGTTGGAGTTGTAATTTGGTGCTATATGAGGGGGGGGGGCGTAGGAGGGGTTGATGAGGACGGGTGTGTCTTTGTATCACCTCGTATGATCGGGTGTGTGTTTGTGTGTGTGGGTATGTGGTCTATGTGTGTTGGCGTATATGGGGCTGGGCCTGGGTATGGGGCTTGCTGAGCCTTGGCCCCTGTGGGACATGGTCGTGGAGGATGGGGGTTACCCCTCACTGCCACTGCCCCACTGATTGTTGCTGCCTCCCCTGGGATGTGAGTCCCTGTTGGTTCCATGATCGGATATTCTGGCGTGGTTGTTGGTCTGCTGTGTTGGTGCTGCATTATTTGTATGTATATTTTTAAACAGGTAAAACAGTTGGTAAACCACTGGATGTTTCTACCTGACCTCTGTCCCCTTATTCCCATCTCTTCACCGTTTTTTCTCCCCCGCTTCAGCTCTGGCATTGCCATATCACACATGCACTTGTGCCAGTGGCACAACTCACCCCCACTATTATTTATTGTAATTGTACATTGTTTTCTTACATTTTATCACTAAAACTATGTGACATTCTTCATTTTAGACCAAAAATAGAATTAGATCACCATGCCACTGAATTCTAAGAGGAAGAGGCTTCCACCAACTGCTTCACCAATTACCCAGTTCTGCTCATTCTGGACAGCCATGAATCTCACTGAAGGTGGTGACAACTGCTAAATAAAATGGTGTTATGCTCACCCTGCCACCACACACCGCTTGCAACCTTTAGACAAAACAGTCTATAACTCAATGAAAACCTACTACAACAGTGTGATGGATGGATGTGCACTAATCCTGGTAGAACTGTAACGATTTATGAGGCCCCAGAACTTGTAAACCAAGCATTCATTTCGGAAATGACGCCCAGAAACATCACATCAGGTGACGGACATATTCCCATTCAACATCGATATCTTCCCAGATGAAGATTATGCCCCATCAATGCTAACAAACAGGCCAAACCCAGAAGAAACCTCAACCAGTGCTGCTGCTGATCTGCCTGGACCATCACATGGGGAGCCAAGCCATGCCACAGGTCTTGAAGCAGGTCCAGACCCAGGTGAACCACCCACTCTTCCAGAACCAAATCCTAAGCAATCATCAAGTGACAAAACTGTTTCTTCTGCCCATTTGGGCTATGTATCTCCAGAAGCCATACTTCCCTTGCCAAAAGTCACAGCAAGAAGGCCCATAATGAGAAGAAAGAAAGTAAAATCAAAAATCATGACCGACACACCTGAGAAGATGGAGCTGGAGAAGGCACAAAAAGAAAAAGAAGATAAAATGGCTGAAAAGGAAAAGAAAAAGAATGAAAGGCAGAAGAAAAGGGCTCTCAAAGAATCAAATTAAACTAAACTAAACAAACTAAATCA